>JASFDF010000300.1:0-27517 GCA_036937115.1 Nidularia sp. FH-822889
GTATGTATATATTTTTATTTTATCCACTATTTATTCCCTCTAAATCTGGCAGATTTAGAAGCCAATGTCCGCAGTGTGATGGCCTCAGATGTTCAGAAGTTTGTCTGTCTTGCCTTTGATCACTATGACTACTTCAACTAAGGATGATATTTTCTTCCTTAAATTGCTATCTGTAGAGCTCTTGTCTTCAATTATCTCACTCACTCCATTCAAAGACAAGAAAAAATTCTCTAATATCGCGCTCCCTACGAACTTAGACACTGCAGCATTTGTTCCAATGTATTCGATGTGCTCCATATCGATGATAGTATATTTCAAGATGACACCATTACACTCGTCTTGCTCAGGCAGCTTCCCAAATTAAAGACGTTGAAATATGCATTGAGTTTTGCTGCTCGCTTGTTCGCTAGTATCCCGCTCCTTCTCGCCTCCATTCAACACGCGCCTCTAGCTAAATTCAGCTTTGATAAGTACTCAAGAGTGGTATAAGAGAAGCGGACCAGATTTGAATCTCCGACGTTTATAACCTGCCGGAAAAACTCTGCTCTCGTTCAAATATACATTCCAGGGGCATTGCGATGAAGTTTTTAACATCATCCCAGAAACCTTTCCACGCTTCACCATCCCCCGTTTGAAATGGTTTAATCATAAGCATAATCACTCCATTGTTTGGAAAGTAAGTCTATAATTCTGCTTCTACATCGCAAGTGCTTATATCAAATCCACGATTTGTAGACAGGAATCCCATGCTATTTCTTTATGGACAGAGACTGGCATGTAAGAATTTTAGTAAATATTAGATTTATTGGTATTTAGAAGGTCTTGTACTATTTTTGAGTCAGCTATGGATGTAATTAATGATTTGGTCGACCTGACAGACAAACAGGGTCCAGTGCGAAGCTGAAATTGCAGAATCGATAGATGTATTATCTAATGTCATTGCTTCTACTGAAATCAATACCAAGCACAGCTTGAACCAAGTATGAACATCTATCAGTCGAAGCCAATGCGTCAAATTTCTTTAACCACATAATTTGCCGTCATTGTCTAAGCTACGCCCATGTAGGAATCAAACGAGATGAGAATGCTAGCACATTATTGCACTACTCATCTAAAGTCCACGCGTTCTCCTTTATCAGTTTCTCCCGCTCAAGGAGATATTTTCCTATATCCGCAGTGAATGTCTTGTAAGCAATTACATGTATAATTCACACATTCAAACTTCTCAAGCGGAACGCACCTTCCTTGTACTTCTGCGAATAATCAGCTGCTTTGTGATAATACCATCCAAGACGCTCATTACACCCTAAGCAGAATGCATCTGCGACAGTGTGTACTCCAGTCCTTTATTGAGTCCAGATGATTAATATTTAGAGCGCAAGTAGACTATATGCTCTTACAGCAGAGACCGGTCCTCTCTTTTCCCTAGTTTGACATTGACAGCAGAATGCATTAAGCTTTATTACCCAAGATCAACCCCTTAAAATGGACTGACAAATAGAAAATAGCCACTCACTACCCGCGACCATCGCGGCCAGAGAAGGCTTTGCTAATGAGCTCGTCTTGCAGCGTCTGATTCAGGGTTGTCAGCATGTGAATGGTGAAATGGGATCCGGTTAGAAAGGGGTATATACTCACGACAACAGCAGAACATTTTGAACATGCGTAGGTAGGGTGCCCATCATACGTCTGAATTACTTGAGTCTTCGTATCTGCATTTGGGGAGAGCATACTGCTTGAAGTTGTGGTAATTCTTCGACAGTAGTGGGCGGAATAGGTGTATGGAGATCTTGCGAAACCTTTCAAGCGACAACCCGAATAGATTATATGGTGGCTAGGAGGGTAGCATTGAGGCGTGCAGTAGATAAGCAGACCAGGTCAGGACCAGAAACGGTGGTTTGGGGTCAAGAGACGAGGGGCCGATGAACTAGCGCGTGGGAACGAGAGCTAATGTTGGTAATTTTATTCTCCGCTCGGCGAACAAAGCTTCGACGTCCGTCTTCTTTCCGCCGTTCAAAGGCTCAAATGTTCAAACGTTCATTATTCCGTTGATCTTTGAGCTCCAGGACCCACTGGTGACTCTCGTTCACAAGTGACTACTATCCATTGCGACTGCCTAGACAAAAAATGCACTTCAACGTTCAGAATCCTCCTGAATCTGCTTATCTTCTGTATACTACGCGTACTGTGTTGTCCAGCGCGAACAGGGCTTTCTAGGTCCTGCCTGTTGGCGTCTGGCTTGAAATCCTCAAATAATCGTTTCCCTGGTCTGTCGCTTCTTCCGTTACATGGCCTTGAACGAGTTGTTCTGGCGCGTAGCAGTCTACAACGATCACAGCAACTACGATCAGAACAGGCCCACATTGCAAGAGATTATGGATTTTAGCCAGGACGCAAAAAGTGCTGTCAGATTGTGTTTTTTCTATACCAATTTCCTTTTGCTCTGAGTTTTGACCTTTTATTTATTTTTCGTAGAAATCCTTGACTACAGAACATGCTTCATCAAGGAGAGCTCGATGCTGAATATTATTCCCCAATATCCCAACCACACTCCCAGATTTATACTCCATTTCTCATGGTCAACAGCTACTTCGCCGGACCCCGTATTCCCCTTGCAGGCATTTCCTCCTTTATGCGGCATGTCCTTCAGCTACAGAAATTCAGCCTATGCACCCCTCCATTGCGTAATTCCCATTTCAATTAGTCGAAGGGCTGGAAAACCTGAGAGGTCTCTGTTACATTGGATGTTTGTGATAACGACAGGAATCAGGATATACTTTTGCTCAGCTATATGAAATTGTCAAGCTGTCTCTTGAAGCCAGCAGGAAGAACATTGCGTATATTCGAATATTCATTCTGGAAGGTAGAAGAGGATATGTTCGACACAGTTGCAGAAGTATTTTCTCCGCTTCATACACTCTCTTCAAATTGGGACGAATATAAGGCATCTTTGAAACGGAATGTAAGAAGGTCGGACCATTCTGCCAAAATATGTGCTGAAATGACTGACGCTCGTTGTGCAGGGTACACACGTTCAATCACTTTCCAAATTGGCCACATAATGTTATTCCCGCTGCTTTAAGGCAGCACAATTTCTCGCTAACATACGCCTCGGCTCCAGTTGTGTCACTAGTTCCAAAGTTATTATCAAGGAATGAAGAATTTGATAATCCATCGATTCATTGTTGAAACAGCGGAAAGTGTTGCAGGCGAGGAAAAATTTGTGAGAGATTAAACAGTAGTGGATGACCTAGGAGCAATTGGAATGAACGTCTGCCAGGAAACTTTATTGATGATTGCTAGTATCTCGACTGTTACCAATATTTGGATGTACATGTGCTGAAGTATGAAATTTCTAATTCCATGTGGTATAGGACCGTCTGTCAATGGATTACCACGTAAGTAGGAGGAAAGCTAACGTTAGTAGAAAAGCTGTACCCCTTGAGCAGCCATTAATAAATACGCAAGTGGTACTTACAGATTGTAATATAATATGTAAAACGTCCTTGCTTGTTACAGGTCTCTCGGACCATTAAACTATTACTTTGTTGAACTTGAATGCAACCTTAGGCTTGAATGTAGCATCAAGCGGCCCGGGTCAATTCCGGCCAGGCCAAAGTCTTTGCACGTGGATTACATTCGACGCGCTCGACGTGTCCTCTGCTTGCTCAACATCGACGTCAAAGGCAGCCATAAACTGTCGTAAACCTCTACCATGCACAGCGACGAACTCTCACAGGATGTTGTTCTTGCCATTCAGCGCGTGCTCGAGCTCGATTTGCCCAAACCCAATAGCTCACCAACAGCAACTTCAGTGGTTGACCGCTGGGAAGGGCTCTCAGGCCACCAATTCAGCCCTATCGACGTTCTGAACGAATTATTTCCCAATGGTCAGTCGTTATACTTTTCGTTAGTTGTTAAAAGTGCTAATTTCCATCGTTAAATTCATGTAGAAGCGTCTCTAGGCCATATCGACACGGTGACGGCTGAACTGAACTCCACTCACATCGCTTTACAACAAGAGATATCTTCATTGCACACAGAACTTAAGCGAAGCCAGGACCCTGAACGAATGAGCCTTATACAAGAGATGATTTCTGTAAGTTTCGTCCCTTTCGTTACTTTTTTCTGGCAGTGTATTAGAGTGAGTAAGTGAATGACTTTCTAATTCAAAGGACCTGCTAGGCCAAATGTCGCGCATTCGGGAGAAAGCAACTGAGTCAGAAGCTGTTGTGAGGAATATAACGAAGGATATCCAAGTGCTAGATTTGGCGAAGAGGAACCTGGTGTCGAGCATGAGAATGATGGAAAGGCTGCAGATGTTGGGTGCGTTTAAACGTATAAAACGTATTCCAATCGTGAAGTTTTAACAGAGCTCCTTCAAATTCCTCTTAGTCAACGCTCTTACACAACTGGAGGACTTGGTTAAGGAGAAGAACTACGCAGAAGCCGCGGAGAAGCTCTCGGTTGGCCCATGCCCTGTTGCCCATACTCATCCATTTGCTGATGAAGCCCAAAACCACACAGGCTGTCAAAGAAATATCGGCCTCCTTCAAGCCCTACACCGCCGTCCCGCGCATCTCCCGCGTCTGGCGACGAATCCAAGAAATACAAGTCCAACTACGCACGCAAATCGACGCCGACTTTGATACATAGTACATCTTTTTTTCAAACCTGCATCTCACGCATATCCCTCATGCCCGTCTCATCTTGCAGCTACCTCCAAGACCCGGCCAAACCCATCAAACCCACTGCCATAGCATCCGCCTGTCTTGCAGTGGACGTCCTCGGTCCAGAAGTACGCACGCCCCTCCTGGAGCGCTTCGTCGCTCTAGAACTGAAAGAGTACCGGCGTATCTTCCGTGTATCAGATGAAGCCGGACAGCTGGACAATATATCTCGTCGATTCGCGTGGTTCCGCAGGTTGTTGCAAACGCATGAGCTTGAACAGGGGCGGGTGTTCCCACCTGTATGGAGGGTCGGGTGGTGTTTATTGGCGAAATTTGCTGAGATTACGAGGTATGTGCCCGTTTCGTTGAAGAGATTAATGCTTAAATTGAGTAATCCCCCCGATACGGTAGAGATGACATGGCGAATCTCCTTGCTAAAGCTGCTCCAACCCTCTCCGTGAAAGCACTCCTCGAGAATCTCCAGCTAACAGCGGAGTTTGAGGCATCTATGTCGAAGAAATGGGCCACGCCTGTATGTTGGATTTTGTATTTGGCAATTGGATACTTCGCTAACCGCGCATTCTCCATTAGTTCCAAGAAATGCTCACAGCCGTCTCCAATAACCCGTCCAACCCGCCTAAAACCATTACCTCCGCGTTCGAACCACACATGAACATCTTCGTTGAAGCTCAGAGCAGGTCGGTGCCTGTTCACGTCTATGAATTAATCTCTTATATCACAGTTGCATTGTTTCTCAGAGCCCTCGCAGACATGCTTGCACCACATCGCAAGCCCAAGAATATCAAATCACCGCCCCGAACATCCTTAGAAGCTAACTCTACCTCATCCACACAAGAGGACGAGAGCGTTGCTTCGGCTGTGCTGCCTTCGTCTACAGAGCTGTTCTATTTCTATGGACAGAGCTTAGAGCAGTGTGCGAAGCTGTCAACAGGGAAAGCGTTGTTCGACTTAGCTGGAGTACAAAGGAAGTGGTTGAAGATCTATGCTGGTGTGTTGTACTTTGGTTTCTCTCCGTTTCGTTGCTCATGAAATTGCTCGACTTTTGCAGAGGAAGTACTTACGGCTCAGACGAAACGGTATTCGAGCATTCTGATGACTTCTCGAGCAGCAGCTAACCTTGACTTTTAGACCTCCTGCCCAACCGCGCAGGTCGACTGAAACACGAATAGACGTTGATGGATTGAAGCAAGCGTGTTTGCTCATCAATACCGCCGATTATTGTCAGGTGACAGCTTATGAGGTGGGCGATACGCTATTTCTATCCTAGGAATTACATTAACAACATATTTTATACTCACAGCTGGAAGAGAAGATCCGTGAAAAGGTTAATGGGGAGTATAAAGACAAGATTAGCTTCCAAGCCGAACGTGATCTTTTCGTGAGGTATGCGCCTTTCTTTGTATGTTATCAAACAACGATGCTCAAAGGTTGTCGCAGTGCTATCTCCACGGCCATCTCCGCTCTCCTTCGTGAACTCGAGATGGCGTGTGATCCCGCCTGCACAATAATGGCGCGCACCTTATGGGCTGGAGTAAGCCAAGTTAGCGGGCCTTCTATATTTTCAGAGGATATGGTGAAGGCGGCGGAGCAAGTAGTGGAGGTTATCAAGCCCCTGATTGAACAGAAGAAGTATCTGAGGAATTTCTTAGATAAAGCGTGCAGGTGGGCGCTTTAAAAGCTTGGTACTGCCTAAGGCTGTACTAACATTTCGATGATTTAAGCTTGATCCTGGTGAAATTCACCAACGCCCTTGTTAGGAGTCGGCCACTGAAAGAAATCGGAGCTGAACAGGTAAGCCCATAAACGCTTGTTATATTTTCAAGTACTAACACCTTTGTGTGGTAGCTTCTGATCGATCTGCAAACGGTCAAAGCCTACCTGACTAAAATGCCAGGCGAAGAACTTCAAACTGCAACGTACGTACATTTATGCGTTTCCCTTGACTTGTGCTGATCCTGTGACAGCTACAATCGGGCATTGACTAAAAGCATAACCCGCCTCGAGGCCTTACTCAAAGTTATCGTGGTACCAGTGGTCCGTTGCCGTCTACTTCCCATGTGTGACGCGACTCATTGCAATTTTTACACTTCAGGATCCACCAGACGCGTTCATCATGAACTATATCATCCTTATCGGAGACGCTTCTTTCTCTAACTTCCAGAAGGTTCCTTAAAGCATCCCTTTTAATATGGATCTTTCTTCAATAAACTGACCGTTGCTTTGTTCCTATTTCAGATCCTTGATCTGAAAGGCACTCCTAAAACGACCCAAAATAATCTCCTCGATTCCTTCCTTACCACCACCAGTACTAAAACCGACCTGGAGAGCACATCCTTCCTGTCCTCGCTGGACATGGATCCGCCGATTACTGGCTATGGAGGCGGGAGTCTCGTCAGCCCAGGTGGAAGCAGGGTGTCACTTCCACTAGTAGGAAGTAGTGCAGCAGAAGGGATCTTCGCCAGTATGGTTGCTCCTCCTATGAGTGGTCCACCTACAGGATCTAGCATCGGCGATGGTGGAGGTGCCCGTGCCGGGGAAAAGAGAGAGGTCTTTTCCGATTTTAGGCGCTTTGTGAGCTTTGGGCTCAGGAAGGATTCTACAGCTCCTTCATAGCGTCTGTTTTAACGTATCGCACAGCATGTATGTGTCGTGCAGTATTTCAGGTGATTGTCTTTCCAGATAACGTATTAAAATTGGTAAAGTACAACACGTCCGATGTTGTAACATAGGGTACTATACAATTGGATGGATACAACAGTAGTAATGGATAACTAAGGAAGTCACAAGGAGTGTAATTGACGTGGGGTTACGAAAAATCCAATGTGCATGACGTGAATGATAGAAAAGAAAAAGAAAATCAAGAAAAGCCGACCTATGAGAATAGGAAGCGTTGCTGCATATTAAATTCACGGAACATTTTATTTGGGGTTATCCGGACTGGAATTACTGCGACTGCTATCAGTAGGGTTATCGCCTAGGGCAGAAGGGAGTGGGGTGAAGAAGGCAGAGTCAGATCCGGACCGGGAGTGTCCTAGGCGGCCTGTAATGCTCGCGGATGGGGAGTCCATCCCCAAGACGCGCTGCACCATGTAGCTCGGCGTCGACACAACCGATGCCTCTGTATCGCGCTCCGGAAGGGGTGGGTGGGTAGCGAAATGAGGGTTGGAGCTCGTCCGACGTGAGCGGTCAGAGCCACTGTGTCTGAAGTGTAAATCGGAAACTGTCATGGGTATACTTTCCGTGGGCGACTCGATGTTTTCCAGTTGTGGGTGGACGTGTAGGTTATCGCTGTCTGAAGTAGCGGAGATACGCTGCTCGGCGCTGCGCGTTGACGGGGGGTGCTGGGCGATGTGGGGCGAGGGGGGTATGGATACCTGGAAGGGGATGGGGAAGGTACTGGAAACCAGTGATTGCGATTCAGACATGACGGGCGAAATCATGGACGATGAGGTTTCTCCGCCTACTCTTTCTTGGTTCGTCATCACGCTCGGGGCAGTGGTGTTGCTCCATCTTGAGCGCTCCCTCTCCACTTGCAGAAGGTCCCATGCCCGTTCGCGTTCAGAGGAATCTGTCGTCCCGTAGTTCGAGCGCGAGCGAAGGGACGCATCCGATCCCCCAGTTAGGTCAAGGAAAGATGTGACCCCCGCCGATTCAGGGGACGCCCCTGCCCTACTGGGTGAGAGCAACGCCCCCGCGCTGCCACTCCCTTCAGGCGGGGACTGTGACGATGGCGTAGGCGGGATAGGATGTATGGTGAGCGGCGTGAGACGGAACATCGACCTCCCTTGTCCAAACGTCCCCCCGGACTCTGCACCATCCTCACTCGCATCGATGCCTAGGACGTTCCCTATGGATCGACGCGAGCTCGTGCCTTGGCCGCCCACAGCCGCGGCCGCAGCAGCAGCAGCGATCTCCGCCATTGCGCCCTGGTCAAAGCGCACATGCGAGAGCCCCGACACGCGTGTCACGGGGGAGACGATGTCCGAGGTGGGGGAGCCAGTGCTGGGTGCCTGGGATTGTGCTGCCGAGAGTGGTCTGGGTGCATCAGGGAAGTCGATCCGGAAGGGGCTGGTCTCGCGCACGCTGAGGAAGATGCCATTCTTGACTTCGACCATCTCCTCGTCCTCCTCTAGCGTCGTTGCTGCTCCTGGGGCTCGTGCCAGGGCTCTGTTTTGTCGGGAGCTCGAGGGATCCGCGGGTGCTGATTGCTGGGCTGGTGTTTGGATAGGGAGAGGAGGGAGTTTCTTCATTCCCGCCGTTGCTGAAGAAGATCCAGGCATCATCATCGGTGGCGGCGGCAGAGGCGGCGGTAGCTGGGACATCATTGATGGCGCATCCGTCGGGCTCCCCTTCGATGCACTGGTTCCCACACTTCTTGCCTTGCTCGTCCTAGGACTCAGGCTCCGCAACGCAGCATCCGCGTCTTGCGACGCGCCGCTGCTTCCGTAGCCCCCACTCCCTGAGCTGCCCTCCCTTGGTGGAGTAGCCAACACGCGTGGGCCACCGGTCCACCCTACATCCGTGCCCGTGCCTGTGCCCGTGCCACTGCTCCCAGCCGCACCCATGCTCCCCCTCAACCACTGCGCCATGCTCATCCTCGGCCCTAACGGCCGTGCCTCCGCCTGTCGCGCGAGTTCGGACAGCCGGCGGGAGTATGTCTCATCGCCCTCGTCTTCACCTTGTCTTGATGGGTCATACTCCTCCTCTGGGGAGCCGGGGTTTGGGTCCCCGTACTGCAAGAGGTACCCGCGGCTTCCCTCCCGCGTGTGCTGCTGCTGCTCCCGGGGTGGTGAGGGGGTCGATTGAGAGTTCGTGACGGAGCGGGGGAAGCCAGAGGGCGGGGTGGGAGTCGAGTTGGGATTGGAGCTAGAGTTGTTTGAGTCGCGGTTCGACACGGACACCGCGTAGGATGGGGGCTCCGCGAGGTTACGGGGCGTAGTGGGGGGCACGGTGCCGCCTCTCGGAGGGATATAAGACAGCGTCGCGATCCCCGGGCCATCCTCTTCCTCATCCTCCTCGCCGCCTTCCTTCGATCTCTCCCCCGGTGCCCGCAGCGGCAAATCCAGCGCAAACTTTGGGCTCCACGACCCACTGACGTCTCGCCTCCCCTTCTCCTTGCCCTTGCCCTTGCCCTTGCCTTTACCCTTGGCCTTACCCATCACACCCCCAATCACGCCCACCCCAGTGGCGGCAATGGATCCTGAGCTCCCCTTCGCATGGTGTCCCGTCCCGCCACTGCCGCTGCGCCGCTTCACCCGCAGACTCGAGGATATACTGAACCGGGACGACTTCGCGCTAAGGGGCACGCTCTCCTCACCCACACCCTCCGACCACCCGTATCCGTATCCATACGAGTACGGGTACCCGTCGTCCGCGTACGCCTTCTCGCTCGCGTCCCCAGAGTACCCCTTGCTCTCCCCGTCGTAGCCCTTCCCCTCCCCACCCCCAGTATACTTGCCCTCAGCATACCCCGGGTACTCCTCGAGGTCCCCTCCATACCACCCCTTCTCATCCAAGACATCCGAGTGACGGAAGTCAATAGGCAGCCCCGCGCCCGTCCCAGGCGCGCCCTCCACCTCACGCTTCCATCTTTCAAACCCGCTCTTGTTGCTGTTCCGCGTGAAGCGCCGGCTGTCCCGCTCCCGCGCTGAGGAAAACCGCCGACTGTCCCGGTCCCGCTGCGTGCTGGCCGTATTGAACGCGCGGTTCCCCCACGTCTCATCCGTTGCGTCTCTTCCATGCCCGCTCCTCCTAGGCGCAGACACATCCACGACCGCATGGGGGCCAATATCCATCACTGACCCCACTGTCCCTCCGCCCGTCCGTCTACTCCCCACACTCCGCCTCTGCGGCAAAAACGTGAACCTCCCCTCCCCATTCCCTTTCGATCCCCCATTCGCCTTACCACCCATCCCTATCCCCATCCCTATCCCCAATATCCCCTCCGCCTTCCCCCTGCTGCCCCCCGCGACATGCGATGGCTTGTCTGTGGGCGGGGGCGGCTTGAACGTGTAGCGTTCCTCGCGCCCACGCATCGCCTTCTGCCGCCGCCGCCGCGGACGCCAGACGAAGAGAAAGAAGAGGAGGGCGGAAAGGAGGAGGAAGGCGAGGATGCCGGCGAGGGCGAAGGCGGCGATAGTGCCGCGCGGGTATTCGGCGGCAGTGGAGCCAGAGATGGGGGAGGTTGTGGCGGTAGATGAAGTTGAGGAGGAGGTTATGGGCGGGCTAGAGGGGAATCAAAATCAAAATTAATTAAAAGGAAGAGAAAGAGAGGGAAAACAGGAACGCACTTAGGGCCATT
Organism: Nidularia sp. FH-822889; assembly: GCA_036937115.1. Taxonomy (NCBI): domain Eukaryota; kingdom Fungi; phylum Basidiomycota; class Agaricomycetes; order Agaricales; family Nidulariaceae; genus Nidularia; species Nidularia sp. FH-822889. The sequence goes on from JASFDF010000300.1 coordinate 10,993, forward strand.
GACCCCAGTCCACACCGCAAACCCGTTCATCCTTAACCCGAGGGTCCCACCACCAGTGTTGCGTACCTCCACCGTGTGCGTCATGCTCGGGTCCAGGCCGGTGGTATAAAATAGTAGCTGGATGCAAAAAGAAAGAGCCACTTTTCAGTATTGTTCTTCACCGGAGACATAGCGAAAACGTCGGGAGAAAGACAGAAAAAGGGACTCGGAAAAGGAGACAAACTGGCTAGAAAAAAGGAGAGATAACAGGACGGAAAGAAAGGGATCATCGTCAACGAAAGACATCCAAATCCTCGTCAACGAAAATCTACCATATTCCCATATTCCTCAAACAGTCAAATCCTCCTATCCCAAATCCCATCCCCATATCCCCCCTCACTTTCACTACAGCCCAAACAACCAAAAATTAAAAGGATACTCACAGTGTTCGGATTAGTAAAACTCGACCGCGCTGAAAACACCGTCCCGTCGTCCGCGTCCGCGTCAGGGGGCGCAGCGGGGTCCGGGTCGACTATGACGCTGTAGTTCCCTGATGTCGGGGAGGTGGTGCCGAAGAGGAGGAGGGAGGTGCCTAGGAGTGGAGGTCAGAGAGGTGCTTTTTTGGGGGGAGATTAGAGGGAGAAGGGGGAAGGGGGAGGCAGTGAGATAATGAAATGAAAGAAGATGGGGAACGAAATGAAAGATGAAGCTATTTTAACTTTGGATGAGGCGAGATGAAAGTATACAAGTGCCTTCGGAAACCGCGGCAATGAAGAACGAGCAAAAATCTGACGTGCCGTAACCTTCTCCTGAAAGAAGCTTCATAAAAAGCAAGTATGAAATGATACAAAACAAATGAAATCTCTCCAAAAAAAATACACAGAAAATCCTGCAAGCTCAACAAAAAAACCAAGTAAAGTGAAATGAGGCGAGATGAGGTTGCATCAAAATCCCACCACCACCGTAACAAATGCAAAAACTGTTGTAATCTACCTTCTCTTCTAAAAAAACTCGCAAGAACCCGCACAAAAGCACACAAAACTAGCCGTAACCGCCAAAAAAAAAAAGCAAAAACTCACCAACGAATTCAGCCACCGCCCGATCTCCCTTATTCACCGACTGGCGGGACGGGCTCGTGGCGGGGTCGGTGCTGGCGAGAAAGGACCACTGCCCGAGGAAGGCGATGGAGGAGTCGTTCAGGGGCTGCAGGGTGGGAGGGGTGGAGGCACTGTGGATGGGGGGAGAGGTTCGATGATAGTTAGTGGAGAACGGAAGAAGGCGGAAGGACGAAAGGGGGAAGGAAGGAGAGGTGATGGATGGGTGGCAGAGTGATTGATTGACGGCAGGGGTTAATTTAGGACGAGAAGAAGGGCAAGGTGAGGCGAGACAGGCAAGGAACGCGCGCGCGGGAGAAGGAGAAGCAGGCAGAAAGAGGAAAGAAAAGCACTCCGTTAGCACTGCGCTCAATTAAACCCAGCCAAAAAAAATACGCACTCGTTTCCTGAGCCATTCGCCGATGCCTCGGAAACCGCAACCAAATCCGCCGTCTCGAACACCACCAAGGACGCATTGTCGTTACTTGGTATGCTCGCCGTGAGCGATAGCGTGTGCGTCGCGTCCGTGAGGTTCGAAAATGTTGCGAGGACGCTGCTTGATGGGTCGGTGTGGTTTGAGACGGTTCCGAGGACTTGGCCGTCGAGCGTGAGGGAGTACGAGGCGGTGGAGGTAGTGTTGCCGCGGAGCGTGATGCCTGTACCTGTTAACATAGTCAATACATGAAATAAAACAGGGAGTAGGTAGATGCGTACCGCGCCACGACACGGACAGCTGCGCCCCATCCAAGGCCGTGATATGCTGGCTAGTTCCTACACCCTGTGCGCCCTGCGCGGGTGCGAAGCCAGAGGTGGTGAAGTAGGGGTTCCAGCCCGCGGCGAGCGCGGGGGCGGCGAAGGTGTCCCGGAAAGGGGCGTAGTTGACCGTCGGGGAGGTGTCGTCCACAGAGAAGAAGATCGTGGCAGCCATCCACCATGGGATGGTAGGGGGTTATTCGCGGGGGGCGGAGGGGAGGAGAGGGGTATAGGGAAGGGAGGAGAGGGAGAGGAGGAGAGGGTGTGGGTATAGAGTAGGAGGTGAAGGGAAGAGAAAAGAAGCCTGGCGTGCGTTGGGACCGGATACGTAGCTGTAGTAGACGCGAGGGCGATAAGCCGGCGGTTGTCCTTGAGTCGACGTGACACCGGTAGGGGGGCGTAATAATCGAGAAAGCAAAAAAGCGTAATAAAACGTATAACTAGAGAGCAAGGGATGGAAGTTGCCCCGAAAGTAAAGTAGAAGAAGATACTGCCAGCAGTGCGACCCCGACGCAGGTGCGAAGACGTAGAAATCGAGTTCCCGCAGGGGGTCCACACACACCTGCAAGGGGATCGCCAGATCGGCCCTTTGATCTAATCTGGAGAGGAGATTTAAGATTGCCCCGGACGGAAACCATTTGTCCCAATGGGGGTGGGAAAGGGAAGACCGACGATTGCCGGCAACGATGCGGTGCACGACTCGAGCCGCCCCGTCGTTGGGTGACGCGGTCACTCAGTCCGCACGCAGGTTGGCTTCAAGTCACGTCTATTCCGCTGCACTATCTGTCCTCGTACCACCCCATCCAGCGTATGGCCACCCCCGCGCCAGACCCTGCCCCCCTCCTCCTTCATCTCGGCACCCCCGCCTTCTTTCCCGCCCTCGTCCAGTTCATCCGCAATGCCTCCCCCGTGCCCCCCAGCGCGCTCCCACTGGACGTCGTGATCCTCCAGAGCCTCCTCCTGTGCGCCATCGCCGGCGAGAAGAGGCACCTCGTCCTGCGCGCACCGGAGGAGGACGTCGGCCTCGTGGTGAAGCTCGCTGCGTGGGTACGTACTCTCTGTCGTGTCGTTCTGTTCTTTCGTGCTTTCTTTAGTTCACATTGTCGCGCATGCTTCACCTTCACCTTCACCTTCTCCATCTCCTTCGTGTTTCCTTCGTCTTGTCGCCCCGCACAACCATACAATGATACCCATCTCCCACCTCACGCACCCATCCCATCCCGTCACGCTCGCACCCGAGTCGCCCGTGCACCCATGCCTCAATGTCGCCTTGTTCCTGTCATCGTCCCGTTATCGCCTCTTCCTGCCTTCCTTTTCTTCTCTTCTCCCCCTCAGAGTCGCGATTTGACTCACCGGCCTTGATATCGTGGATCCTGATGCTTAGTTGGTGGCACCAATCACCGCACCCATCACACCACAGGCCCCTCCGACTTGCCAGGACATGCACCAGAGAGGTGTTATACAAGCGCCCTGTGGCGTCCGTCTTCGCTGCCGGTGGACACCATCGATGCCGAGGGTATTATCCACAACTGCCAGTGGACATTGCACGGCGTTCGCCATGTGCGTTTGGTTGTTACCCACCAGAGCCCTCCGGCGACTAATCATCGACGCGTCGGATGGGAAGCACGACTCGCCGACAGTAGTGACGTCGCATGGGACTTTTTGTGCGTCTTTGTGCAGATTGCGATGATGCGTGCTATCGTGTGCGTGAAGATGATGGCCTGCTGCTATGAAGATGATGGCATGGCTATCGTGCAGATGATGGCATGGCTATCGTGCAGATGATGGCCCGGCCAACATGAGGATGATGGCGTCGCGTCTGTCGTGCGATTTGTGCTGATGCTGCCATTCGTGCAATTTGCGCAATTGGTCTTGGCCTGTTTTCTTTGCGGTGTGCACTTTGCGCGATTACCGACGTTACTTTCACGTGATTGGCCATTGCATCGTGTTCTCTCTATATCTCCTTCAAATGTGTCTGCACGCTATCACGTCTTCTTCGTGCACTTCCCCTTCCCGCCATCTTCTTCTTCATCTTTCTGTTCATCTTTCATTTTTTCGTTCATCATCTTTCATTAAAAAATTTCTCTCCATCACCTATATCGTATGATCGTCGACCATTCGCGGGCCAATCCTCCCATCCTCCCGTGAATCCTTCTCTCACCCATGCCCCATCTGCACCTTCGTTCGTTCGGGGCACGGCTAGATGCGTCATCACGCTGATACCAATCCCCGAAAACACATTCGAATTCGGCTTCACATTCACATTCGGATTGGGATTAGCCTCCCTCCCGCATCATCATCACGATGCTGTGCAGAACTCTACCCTAGGCTCCAGAAGCTTAACCTTACTTTCCCTGACCCCTCTGCTTTCCCATTTCGCGTTTCCCTTATTTAATTATGATTGGGAGGGTCCAGCACGGAAATGCACCTCCGATAGGTGGATGCTTGGATAATCGGATTGACGCCCGCTCCTCAGTCTGCATAGCTTTATGGTTCTGATTTCATTTTATGTCGCCTGAGTCCCGATGTCCCGCATCTGCACTCCCCTTGAGCGCCAGTGGATATCTCGCTCCATGCGTCTCCCAGTCCTCGAGGCGCGAAGCGCAGATAAGTTCGATCCACCCGGGTAAGGTCAGCATCCTTGCTCTCCGCATCAACTTGTCTATCGCGCGATAAATGGTGCCAAGCTACATGCGGATCCTCATCAGCTGCTATTCCTTACTGCTATTAGTATTTGGGCGGGTGCAATGTTTCTACCTTCCTCCATCACGGCGCGTTATTTTTGGGTTTGGGGTGTTCCGTGCCGAGTCCCGTGCGTAGGCATATGTGTATGGTGACGATGATGGTGGGATGGGCGGGGACGCGAGGGGACGCGTCCCTGGTTAGTTGCTGGAGGCACTGCTTAGGCTTTCTTTTCGGTGCCGCGTTTTGTCGAGTTCCGTTTCGCTTGTTTTTTATCTTTCGTTTTCATGTCTTATTTGATTCGTTTTATTCCGGGAGGGACAGGTCCCTTGTTAGTCGTTACCTGCTGGAGGCGCTGCCTCATTTTTGGTGTTGGCGTTACGTTCTTGTCGAGTTCCGTTTCGTTTACCTATTCGGCATCTTTCGTTTTCATCTTTTCATCTTCGTTCTTTCAAGTCGTAATATTCCATCAGCGCATGTTTTCGTGTCTTTTTTGGATCAGTAGTCGCGTCGTCACGTCTTGACGCGTCTCTGCCGCGCTGGCACTGCATACCCACTTCGCAACGCACATCCTATCTACATTTCTATCTTTCCCCCTTCGCCCGATCTCCTTCTCCCATTTGTCTATGTAATCTCGATTCATTCCATCCCATCTATCTAATCTACCGTCCCTATGTCATATACAATGCACTAACCCGCTTCCCCCTATCTAGACACTAACGTCCATATTCAACAAGCCGACGCACAAGCTCAAGATCCGCGCGCGCGCCTCCTCCAACCCATTCAACTCCCCTGACTTATCCTGTGAGAGCCCTGCACGCTTCCTGCGTTCGTTATTTCTATTTCCGGGGCACCGGCGGCGCTCGCAGCAGTATCGGGACCGGGAGAGGCACGAGGAAGAGGTGGAAGAGGAGGGCGAGGGATACAGCTCGGGCTCTGCGCGCTGGTCCCACAGCACAAGTAAGAATGAGAAAAGAAGGAAAAAGAAACGTGTCAGTGGTGGGGGTGGTGTGACGGTCTATGCGCCCACACCGAGGTCGTTGAATTTCCCAGCGGATTTGACACTTCTGGCGAGCACCGCCCAGCACCCACCCCAACACGCGCAGATTTCGATATCAACGCGTCCCCTGCGTGCCGGTGCGGCTGACGCGCCGCTGTCTGCTACAAGCAGCAGCAGCTACACCACGGCCGGGAGCGGGACCATACCCAAATCGACGAGCACGAGCACGCAGGCACCCTCTACCACTGGCACTGGCACTGGCACTGGCACTGCCTCGGGATCTACGACGACATTGCAGCACCCACAGAGGAGTGGTACGCGACATGGAGATGGATACCGCCATCAGCATGGTTTAGGGCTAGCACAGGAGGAGGAAGGGAGACGAAACGCGTTTGGGCTGGAAGGAGGTAGGGGCTCATCATTTGGGGATGATCCGTCAAGTCCCCCTGGGCTGCCGGGACGAGCGGCTCCGGGGAGGGAAGAGCATGATGCTGGTATTGGTGCTAGTGGTTCGCCGAATCGTCGACGACGTCCCTTAACGGTGCCTACACCTGCGCCTGTACAGAAAACAAGCGGGTCGTTGCACTGGCACGCATATACCGACCCTTTACCGCTTTCCCCACCGCACCACTCCCGCGAGCATCCCGCCGCCGCCGACAACGATGATGCCGAGCCTGAACCCGAGCAGCGCCCTGGCGCACTGGTCATCTCGGGGCTGGAGAATGCGAGCTTGGCGTCCCAGAGAGCGTTGGTGAGGGTGTTGGGGGAGGGAAGGGTGCAGCTGGGGTGTGAGGAGGAAGAGGAGGAAGGGGAGGGGGAGAATAAGGCGTGGGATTTGCCGCAGGGGTTTATCGTGGTGTATGTGTGCCCGTGGGATGCGAGGGAGAGGCCGGGGGTACATAAGAGCTTGGTATGTGGCTTTTATCGTCTTTCTGAGGAAGAGGTTGTGTTAATGAATTACTTTTTTTCATCATAGCTCGATAAGTTTGCAATGAGCAGCAACGTCTTCGTTCCGCAACAGGTACGGCACGCATTACACTCGCTAGCTTTCTCCCCTGGGGTGTATGGGCATGGACATGGACACGGACATCTACACCAGCATCAGCGTCGGCGAAGCAGCAGCAGCGTTGGCGGACGTGGAGGATTTTTCGCCTCGCACTCGAGCCCGTCTACCCCTTCTCCAGCGCACGCTCTCTCCCTCCCACAGACGCATACCCCGCCGCACTTCAACAAACCCCTCCCCCCTCCGTCCCCGCACCACCACCACTTCCACCATTACCACCAGCACCACCGGCACTCCTCGCACTCCTCCTCTTTCCACCCCCACGCGCCCACGCCCGTCCCTGCCCACCCCATGCTTCCCAGCCCACTCTTCCCTCCCTCCTTCCTGCGCTCCCTGCGCCGCGCGCACGCCCAAACCCAGTTATCCCCCACACTTTCTTTGTACCTCGCGGACCTGTTCTCCGCAGCACGACACCACCCGCAGCTGGACGGGACACTGCTCACGGCGCGCGCCGTGGGGGACGCAGAGGCGTTGGTGCGCGCGGGGCGGGTTGTCGGGACGGATTTGACGGGGATGGAGCTATTAAGGCCTGTATGGTCGGGGCAGGGCGCAGGAGGCGGGGAGGTGCAGGGGGATGCGACTGGGGAGGGGAGCAATTTGGATGCGGCCTCGGGGCTGGAGTTGCCCGAGGATGTTATGCTGGATATGGGGAATAGCGTTGCGATCGACGTCGTGGAGCCATCGTCGTCCTCTTCCTCGACGAACTCGAGGGAAACTGTACTGGGAGACATTCCCCTGCCATCTCTAGACGTGTCAGAGATCGACATCGCGCGCATCGTGCCGCGCGTCATCTCGCACCGGCTGAGGATGCGTGATGGCCCGGAGGACGAAGTCTTGGCCAGTGCGCTGTTTGGTGCCACATTCAATCGCAATGAAGGGAGTCAAGGCGCGCCTGCAGGTGATGCATCGCTCTCCTCCGAGAGCGAGGGCAACGACAAGGATGGGCGCAGGGAAAACGTATATGTTGGCGACCGTAGGAGGACCGTCAAGGAGGTTTTAGTGGATATTTTGGCGGAGGTATGATCTGGAATTCATGGAATTTAGCATAATTATACGTGTGTATATATTACTGGTAGTTTACGACGTACTAATGACATTGACATCTAGGATGGAATTTCGATGGAATCTCTTTCTTCACTTTGCTCTTTGACATTGTGGGTGCCGGTAGGTGCCGGTTTATTATGTGTTGGCCGGTCCGAGGGCTCTGCATGACGCGTCTCTCTAGCATGCGTATGGTCGTGTAAACTGCGTGATTGATAATCATCCGTTGTGCAGAATCAATACAGCCATGCTCTCTAAGGCGCTCAATTCTGACTCGGACACTGCGGTCTGGATTATTATATCCCAGCTATACCGGCGTTACCTCCCTGACCGAAACCTTGGTGAACTATGAGCAGCATGCGCAGCTCGGACGACCTCCTCTCTAGCCGTTCCCAGTCCAAGAAACGGCGTATCCCAGGAGCATGCGATATCTGTAAGCGAAAGAAAAGTGCGTATAATCCTTTCCCTGCTACAAACGAATTAAATTTTAATTGAGTGGCCTTGTATGTTTAGTACGATGTAAGAGTGTGTCACCTGTACTCGAAGTTTTCGGCTCTAACGTATAGGGTGTGTTCTGCGTGCTCTCCTCCTCGCCTCTCAACCTATGATAGGTGACAGTGGGGAAATGCCCGGGAATCGTTGCACAAATTGCATTCAGTATGGATTTGATTGCACCCACAAGGAAGTGACGAAGGTGAATTGACCATCAACTTTGGTGCTTCGTGATGATTATTCTGAATCTAATTCTGTGGGGTTGATAGACGCTTGGATCAGCGAAGGGGTGCGTTTATTCACACCTCTCGTGCCGATCTTTTTGACCTTTGTATAGGTATGTTGAGAGCCTCGAGGCACGTCTTGAAAAGATGGACAAGTTGCTGGCCAAAGTACGTGTTAATGTACGGCACACATCACTCATGTTGATGTCTTATGTAGCTTCTACCGGGAGTCGACATAAACAAAGAGATCGAGAACGATGAGGATATTGAAGAGCTAGCGAGCCCCGTCTCATTACCTAGGAACGACGACGACGATACCTCGAATATTATATCGATCAAACTTTCTCGCTTGCGTCTGAACCCAACTCAAAACAGGTTCTTTGGCAAATCCAGTGGATACCAGTTGATCCAGACAGCACTGGACGTCAAGGAAAGTTATGTGGGGGGAGTGAAGAATGCGCCCCGTCTCATGATGGGGTCAAAGCGCAGGGAATTTTGGGAAGTCCCTTCGGTCAGTCGTAGTCGAGAATGTTGACTTCACCGTACTAATTACGTTGCTTGGTAGTGGATTACCCCCAATCCAGAAAGTATGGAGAAATATCCAACATACATCTTCCCAGACGACGACTTGCTCCCTCAGCTTATTGACCACTACTTTGAGCAGATCAACCCGTTCCTGCCTCTTTTGCATCGACCGACATTCGAGAATTCCATTGCTGCCGGACTGCACCGGACAGATCCCCTGTTCGCAGCTACCGTGCTTATAGTCTGTGCCCTCGGTTCGCGCCATTCTGACGATCCACGCGTTTTTTTGGAGAACTCTGGTACCATGCGCTCTGCGGGCTGGAGGTGGTTCCAGCAGGTCAATCCCATCCGCAATTCCTTCTTCAAGAGGACTTCTTTACATGAATTGCAAATGCATGCTGTACGAGGCTTTTTCCTCATGTGGATTATTTGCTAAAGTTGTTTTGTTAGCTGTATGTCGTGTTCGTCCAATCCACGGAAATGCCCCAAGGGACATACGCTCACATTGGTGTCGCTTTACGGCTAGCAGAAGAAGTTGGAGCACACAGGAAACGCAGGGACTCGAATGAGCAACCTCCAAGCGCAGAAGACGAACTATGGAAGCGAGCATTCTGGTATTCATTCAGTGTTCAGCCTCAGACTACCGCTTTGCTCATGTTGGTGATAGGATTATTGCGAGCTTGGACCGCCTCATAAGTTCTTTCTCTGGAAGGCCTTGTGGCATTCATGACGAGGAGTATGTTGTATTATTTAATACTTCAGTCACTTTGGAATACTAACCGTCTCACTAGCTTTGATCAAGAATATCCTCTCGAAGTCGACGATGAATACTGGGATCAAAATTTCGTGCAACCTGCTGGAAAGCCGTCTCTCATATCTTACTTCAGCTGTTATTTGAGCTTGATGTCTATCATGGGGCGCGTATTGCAAACCATTGTTCGTAGCCATCCATCTGAAGTTGACGTATAACCGCTTATTTTTCTTATCTTCAGTATCCTGTCAGAAAGCCCAAAGAATCCACACGACAGCAAAATGAACAGCAGCTCATAGCAGAGCTTGATTCCGCCATGAATAACTGGATGGACTCGATCCCAGATCATCGTGAGTGAACATTCTGCAAGATTCGACCTTCTTTCATACGCTCGATACTGATGAGCACATACACCCCAGTCAAATGGAATCCCAATTGCCCCAACCCATTGTTTCTCAAGCAATCAGCCACTTTGTATGCGACTTACTACCACTTGCAGATCTTCATTCATCGACCGTTTATCCCATCCCCTCGCAATCCTCATCCCGCAACATTCCCATCATTGGCAATTTGCACCAATGCAGCACGATCGTGCTGTCATGTGCTTGAGTCGTATGCCAGACTCGGCACGCCGCCACTTCCTTTCCTGCAGGTGGTGTGACCATTCTACAGTAGTTGCGATGGTCGATCGCTGATCATTATCTTCACTAGGCTACGACGTTTACTGCCGCCGTCATTCTTCTTCTCAACATTTGGAGTGGAAAAAGATCGGGATATGCTCCCAATCCACGCAGAGAGATGGAAGATGTTCAGAGTTGTATGGAGATGCTGAAAAAGGCCGAAGAGCGGTGCGCATATGACCTTGTTGTTGCTCCAGTCCGACTCCTAATGATCTATTAGATGGTGCCACGCGGGAAGATATCGGTGCGTCTTGAAGTGGTTCTTTACTTTGGTTGATTGACATATATTATCAGGGATATCCTCACGGAGCTGGTATTTGCTGGGGATCTCTCTATTGACAACGGCCAGTGTTCTAAGTCTGTACCGGCGGTGGGAACATCCCCAGCATCGGCGAATAGCTATCCTACACCCTCCTCCTCGGCATCGACGCCATCAAGTGCAGAGGAGTCTTCAGAGCCTGTACACTTTAGAGACCGGCGACGCTCTTTCAGCATCTCACAACAATCCTCTATACAGCCAGCCCAAGAGACAATGAATTTCTCGCTACCAATATATGGTAATGAATTAGGACGGCTCCCGGTGTATGGACAGTTCAATTTCTCAGACCCAGTGGTCGATTTCGCGCGAGATAATCGCGATCGATTCCCTACCAGCTGCTTTGCTGGAATACCATTGATTGGACAGTTTGATCCGCCTATGCACATGGACAAGAGCACCATTCCCGCCAACCTTGCCGCTGCTCAGGCATTTGCGGGAAGTACGATGTTTAATGAGCCTATAGCAAGTAATTCTACTGCTATACCGCAGGCGCCTCAACAGCATGTAGACTTGTCTGCATTCTATGGAGATGTCCCGCCCGACGTTGGACACTCGGACTTCGGCACTTTTCCAATGATGGACGATGATACATTGACCATGTGGTCAACGGCACCCACGAATTTCGAGTACGTCCAAGTTCTTTTTATATGTTCTTAAGCTTACGTCGAGCTTGCAGATTAGATGCGTGGGGGACATACTTGTCAAGTGTTGGCCAAATGACACACGGTCAAGCTCAAGATCAATCTGCCGGGTACTATGGTCGACAAAGCCAGGGAACGGCGTCATCAATAATAACACCTTCGGTATTGGATATCTAGGCAACATGTATACGAATCTATTCCGAGCTGTATGCATTGATAGAAGAGAACATTCTGCACATGATCACCACTCATCATTGATCATCACCATCTATTATCTATAGTGCTTCCTACGCCGAGAGTTCCGAGAGGAGCGCTGTATACTGTAACACTTGTTATGGGATTCAATCTATATAACAACTATTCCTGTAAGATTGTATATACATACTGCACGGTTTCTATTGAAAAATGTTAATATACTTGAATTGACAACTGCCCTAGCCATCTCAGTAACAGGGAAAGAACGATCGTTAGTGCACTTGCGAAGTGAAGTGTTCACTTGATTCTTACGGCTTACTGGCCGGCCCGGTTTTGTCCGCTAAATTCAGCAGTTCCCGTTTTGGTAAGAATACTTTTTTCCATTATCCACCTCCATCTCGCTTGCGACCTGCTGTCCGTAACAGCTTCCTCATAAGCTTATCTTCTTTACAGCCACGAAGATTTTATTGGAAATAAAAATTTGAATTTAGTCTCCCCTTTGATTGGTCGACATGACACGTGTCACCAACTTCGGTCGCAAGCGGACGTACGTCGAAACTGGGTTCGTTCAAGACCCTCCTGCTGTCCCGGAACCCCAGACTTTACCAGTTAAGCAAGTGGAAAATACTGCTATCCAAAAGGAAGCATGCAAAATGCTAGTAGCTGCCCCACCTCCCAAGAAGAAACGCAAGAGGACACCAAAATCGAAGAGAGATGGCAACCTGAACAAAGAGACCAAACCAGGAGATGCCACAGCAGCGGAAGGTTCTTCTAAAGCACCTAGAGAAGAATCAGTTGTAGAAAGGACTCCAATACAACAAAAATCACCCACTGTCACAAAGCAGGCGAAAAAGAAGAAGGAAAAGCGGAGACTTCGTACGCTCGTCCGGTTCCGTCTTAAATCAGCTTACTAAACATGTACTTTTAGGTCTCTCTCCTTCTGAATTAAGACGACAGAAGCGTATTGAAGAAAAGCTAGCACAAACCACATGCTTCGGATGCCGAGAGAAGGGCCATGCTGCGAAGGATTGCCCTGTTACGAACACCGTGTCAGAGGAGGGAAGCAATAAAGCTATGGCGAAAGGTACAGCCATTATTTGCTATCGGTACGCACATCTTGCTGGTTTTTTTATATTTCCCCGTTAAATATCACACCCTTTATAGCTGTGGCTCAGCAAAGCACACGCTTTCAAGATGTAAAGCGACTGTCAATCAAGAGAATCCACTTCCTTTCGCATCATGTTTTGTCTGCAGTGAAAAGGGGCATCTTGCATCAGCTTGTCCAAAGAACAAAGGTAAAGGTATCTATCCTGATGGTGGCTGCTGCAAACTCTGTGGCGATAACACCCATCTTGCCAAGAATTGCGGGTTGCGCAAGAGAGGTACGTGGCTAGCAACGTCGAATCTGAAAATAACCATAACCTGACGGTTATTCTTAGACGTGGTTAGCACTACGGAGGTACTTGGTACAGGTCAGGAAGCGGGCCCAGATGAAGATGATTTCCATATTTTCAAGCGACGAACAACAGAAGTAGAGCGGGATGAGAAAGAGGACGATAAGACGAAGCGCTCGATGGATATCAAGACTGGGATTCATTCTGGAGTGGTAAAGGCATTCGGAAGCGCAGCAGTTGCTCCCAAGAAGAAAGTGGTCGTTTTCTGAGCGGATATTCCTCCCCACCTATTGCAGCATTCTTCGTGCTTGACAGCCTTTTTTTCGTGTAGAACATGATGGACATGTGCTGCAAATGCACAGGTTCGGTCCGGTACTGCCGTGCGCAGCCACTGGCAATGACCTGAGACCTAATGTAACGTTTGACCTAACACCAGTCTCCAGACTTCATTCCGACGCAACGAAGTCAGCCAAATCCCCTAGTTTCAACCTTGCAGTATGTCTTTTACCGCTAAGATTGTATACGGAACCGCGTGGTATGCATGTAATAGATGCAGAATGTCCTGAGATAACCGGGCTGTAGGAAGAAAGAGCAGACAACTGCGCTGGTCGTCAGTGCGATACTTCAAGGATTTAGAGCTATTGATACTGGTAAGGAAAGATCTCGCCATTCCATAACAGCGATGTCTAAGCTCCTGTTATGCTATCTACCTACTCTTAGCATGTCAACCTAAGCATTATCGGCAAGTCATCATCATGTCGGAGCGATGTAATATGTATGCAGCTACTGAATACTTATTATGGACAGCGAGGACTTGGTTGGCGAAGCACTGCTAGAACTCCAGGAGAAACACGGTATAAAACGAGAAGATCTCTTCGTACAAACCAAGTGCGTTCACTCATTTCTCACGCAGAAACCTGTACTTGAAACGGGATCGCTACTAGATACACGCCTGTTGGAGGCCAGGACACAAGTAAACCAATCCCGTATAACCCTGATGACTCGGTCGCGAAGCAGATAGCTAGTTCAATCAAAGTCTCTCTTTCCAACCTGCATACCACGTATGTTGATAGCTATCTCCTTCATTCGCCCCTCCGTAGCCTCGATCAGACCCTGGAAGCATGGCAAGCCCTCGTTACTCTTCAGGATGAAGGCAAGGTACGCTTGATTGGAGTTAGCAATACATATGATGTGCATGTCCTTGCTGCTCTCCATCGGGTGAGAAAGGTCCAGGTGGTACAAAATAGATGGTATGAGGGGAATGAATGGGATAGACAGGTGCTGAATTATTGCAAAGAGCACGGCATTATGTATCAGTTCGTGCTATCCTTCACTTTCAAAGTTTGGTGCTGTACTAAACGCAACCTTTTCAGGTCTTTCTGGACATTGACTGGCTCTCCTTCATTACTGGGAAACCCTGCGCTCACCCACATCGCCAAAACATGTAGTTGCACCCCTGCCCAAGCGCTATTCAAGATCGCCCAGATCGAAGGAGTAACACCGCTCTCTGGGACAACGAGCGCGATACACATGAGCCAGGATATCGCTGCTGAGAACATCCTGTTCGGAGACAACGTTAAGAAAGACTTGGAGACCATTAGGGCGATTGTCCGAGCTTAAAATAAAGAGCATGCATAGAGATGTTGTCGATATTATGCAGTCGCTTTGAACAGTCTATAATTTCGGCTTGCTCTGACTACGGGCATGGATCAAGAAATTGCAGGCTCTGAAAGCTATAAGACTAGGGAACTGAAGCATACTGGTAAAAGCGTATAATGTATCGGCAGTTTCGCGTATGGGCATTGGGCGTTATGATACGCATATATAAGTAAATTCCGAAGGACTCTGGGGATAGAACGGCCCATTTATTGTATAGATAATTCCAACTGACAGTTTTAGACGAGATCAAAGTAAATTATGTAGGACATAGTGATATCCTTCGGTGGTGTATTCAAAGACGGAGATTCGCTCGCCAAGCAACTCTGAAGATATGCTTGCGGAAATTACCGACACTCATTTAACCACACCCTACTTGATTGCCTTAATTCGTCTTGACCTCAAACCACTGGCATCGCTTCTGTCAGGTTTTGCCTTCTACTTACCTACTGCACGTCTCAATGCATACGCCACTTTCTTGGTCATACCTAGCTGCGTTAGCTTCAAAGCTTGTTCAACTCTTTGTGTATCTATCCTGGAGTTTTCATGACTTCAAGTATGCTCTCCCCCGAGACGAACGCAGATACAACTTAAGTCGAAATCATCCAGATGTATCAAGGGCATCCGTCCTACGCATGCTCGAGATGTTTCTGCCATTATTGTAACACAAATGGATGTTACAGTGCACCATATGATATGGTCCAGCAAACACTCACAGTGTGCCATATGATATGGGTTCAGCGAATTTGCTGAACCAGTCAATAATACATAGATATATTAGGCAGTATACACTGTGTAATATGATATAGCCTAGTGAGTTTGTTGGATCTCCTGCATAGCTCCTACAGGTTCATTGGCATTGCTGATTTGCAGAGATCAGCATTTCATGGCACTTAAGGTAGGGGGTTGCATTAATGGGCCCACAGACTGCTCAGGTAGATGATGTATTGTACATAGCAAGTAGTAGCAGTATACAGTACATTTCATCACTATTATGTAGCAAATCCACTGTACCTCCCACCTGTGTAAAAATGTCTGATGAGCCCATTGGCACTGCTGATTGCCATGAATCATTTTTCCTCAGCAAAGAACTAAACATAGTATGTCTGCAATATTAAATTAGTAGGTCAAATGCCTGCAAAATTAAATCAGCTATGCTGATAATTGGAGAATTGGATTAATTGTGCCAATACACACATATACCCTTTCATCCAAACCTAGATTGGCAGTGCTGATAGCAGCAAAATTAAATCTGCAATGCTGATGACTGCTCCATGGTCAGCAGTACCTAAGAACAATTGTATTGAACACAGACAGTAGGCTGATTATGCAATGTAAAGACATCAGAGTGAAATTCTTTCTTTTTATAAAGGGTGATATTATATATACAATTGATCATTGCTCAGCAGTGGCATTGGCATTGGCACCATCCTTGGCATCATTCTCTGCATTTCCAAAACATTCATTAAGGCTGCTAAGCAAATTATCAATGTGTATATCAAAGTTTTGGAAGGCCTTGATTGTTGTATCCAAGACCTTCAGCTTCTCAACCTCTGCTATATAAAGCTGATGAGAGGCATCCTTGTAGGATATTCCTAATTTCTGTTGCAGCACAATCACCTCAGCATGAAGATTGAGGTGCTCTTGGTCACTTAAGTCCTATTTAATTGTCAGCTGATATATGTAGAGCAAATATGATCTGGCATACTGGGTCTGGTGGAAAAGGGATCTTGCCTTCAGCTATAAGATTAAATAACTGATTTTCAATTTGTGGGGACTGAAATGAGGTGTGAGTCAAAGAATATTGTACTTGGAATCAGCCTGCAGATTGTCACCAGCACCACCATTTGGCACAGGAATATGCTGATCAGTACTACAAATGCTGATTGGCATGCCAGTCATAGAATTGGCAATAGCAATAGTGATTGGCTTTATCAATGCTGATCAGTGCTAGCAATGTGTTAGGGCAACACTATCAGGATGACAAGGCCACTAACACCAAGCTTGAGCAAAGGAAAAGGGAATAGGGGAGTGAG
>JASFDF010000301.1:0-27508 GCA_036937115.1 Nidularia sp. FH-822889
AGAACAATTCCCGCACTACCATGTAAGGAATTCAATTACTTATTAAAATAATAACTATGTTAGGACTTTATCATACCATGTAATTTGATGTGATCATTCTAAGTCAAATTCTATTTTTAGAAAATTCCCACACTAACAAGTGAGGAATTATGTCACTCATTATGTCACATTATATTAAAATAACAATATATTTGACCTGTGACATACTTTATTATTTTAAATACAGGACTAGGATAGTGGGTGGTGCAGCACATAAGCTGAAGCCAATGTCCTACATTTTCTAGTGTCTCTAGGTATCATAGGACTTGCTCTTTGGCCATACTGTCCTCCTTGTCTGGCCATATTTAGGTCTTGACAGGAGCCCCCAACAAGCTGTGACCCATGCTGAAAGCCTGCCAGTGTTAGGAGTGCAGTGACTTTTGTATGGGCTGGAGGCATGGATCTAAGGCTTGTATATGAACAGACAGCAGTCTGATTGGTCATCAATTACATAAGAAATTTATGTCATCATTTTCACCATATATAGACTCATTTTTGCAGGGTCAAAACACCCTTGTCTGTTAATACATAGAGAGATGTATAGGATGTATAGGATATAGGAAGGATAGCATTACCTAGACAGTGGCTATGATTTAGCTCAAATTCTATTTTTAGAAACTTCTTACAATAGCAAAGGAATTAAGTGTCATATCCTGTTCCAGCCATCACTCATCACCATCCTGTCACACTCCAATTTGCCACAAATCCCAAGTCCTCATGGCTGAGGCCTGGCCACATCAGCCACATCCTGGCTAACTATGCATTTCAGATATCCTACATCAAGTCTCCATTCCACATTAGTCTCATTTCAAGTCCTTTATCTTTCATTTCCACAAAGCCTTTTAGCTAGCTACCTTAGTCTCTATATGTTCCTCTGCTCATCTGACCTCTCTCCATGCTGTAGACACAACCTGACCTCTACACCCATATGCTTCATATGTCTTCATTAGACTTAGTGCTAGGTAACTTATCTCTAGGAATAGTACATAAGAAGTAGTATTCAAGTTGTAATTCTTTAGTTTGTTAATTATATCATCAATCCACTTCCTTGCTTGATACACACTCTATACTCTCTCAACCTCTTGTCTGATCCTCTGGCCACTCTGGCCAACCTTCAGCTGAGCCCCAGCTGGTCCCTTATCCTTTCATTGACAAGCTGAGCTCTCTATTCTTGCTTGGCCTCTGTCCTCATTGTCTCACTATACTAAATACAGGACTAGGATAGTGGTTGGCACAGCACATAAGCTGAAGCCAACATCCTGCATTGTCTAGTGTCATTGTATCATTGGACTCATACTTCAACTGTATTACCCTTCTGGTCCAGCCATTTCAGGTCTTGACATTAAGCTATATATCCTGTCACATAGTCACCCAGATAGTAGCTATGATTCAGCACAAATTCTATTTTTAGAAAATTCCCACAGTAATAGATCAGGAATTAAGCTATGTATCATGTCACAAAGTAATAAAATACCAAGGACTAATTTATTCAATGTTTGTACCTAATGTATACATAGATTGTACTTGGAGTATACATAGACTGTACCTGGAGTGTATATAGATTATTGTATGTAGAGTCTATGTATTTCAGGATTTTATGTATACTCTACATAGACTCTACATAAACTCTACATATTAATCTTCTCTTAGGGCACCTACATTCTATGTACAGTCCACATAGACAGGTGGGGGAGTGTAAAGACCTCATTATGCATGGGGTGGGGATGGTGGGAGTGGATAGCACTATGGTTGCTAGCCTATCCATTGTTTGTCGTTTAGGAACAGGGGGGTTGTCTTGCTGTCCAAATTCAGTTTTTATTTCGTCGCCTGAGAATTGGAATATCGGGTAGAGAAGTGAGCTCGAGCTATCGGGCCATCGCGCGCAGCGAGTGCAATTGTGGAACGGAGACAAAACGCTCCCTTAGCCTAAATTGCAAGTTCAATTTGAAGTCTCATGAATCTCCTATCCAGTAGAAACAACAACATGTTTTGCTATACATAGACCATACTATAGTCGTAAGAGTAAGGAAATCTAGACAATCACCGCCTGTAAGTAAACCCAAGACTCAAGCCACACGCAGCGTCGCGTGCGCCCCGTCCTTTCCGACCTCCGTCGCATCCACCTCGAGCTCGCCCGTGAGCCCTACGACGAAGCGAACCTCTACGCGTGTCGACCATTCCCCTTTTCTGCTCGCATCGGCGAGCTTTCCCGTGAGCTGGATACCGAGCTGCGCGGTGAGCTTAAGCGAGCCGAGGTAAGTGGATTTCTCGATCTCGCGGTGCTTGATCTCCAGCTCCTCCTCTTCCTCCTCTTCGTCGTCGTCGTCCTCGGATGGGGGCGGTTTGACTTTTTCGATACGGATGCGCTCAGTCACTTCCCAGACTTCGAGTGCAATGAGCTTGTCGCCGGTGGCGGGGAGAGAGACATCGAGGGCGACGGTGCGCCGCGCGGGGAGGGCGGTTTCTTTTTGGATGACGGGGACGAATAAGCCGCCGAGGGCTGCGTACTCGGGGGCGGAAGAGGGGAAGAGGACTCCAAGGGTGCGGGTGGTGGCGCTCACTTCGCCTGCCTTGGTGTCCCGCGCGAAGGCGGCGCGGAGCTCAGCATTCTCAGCGCCGTCTTCGGGGATGGAGGAGATAAGGTCGGCTTGAGCTGCGCAGCCGCGGGCGAGGACGGTGGTGGGGTCGCCAACGCCCCCGCCGACGACGGTCCCGCGCGCGAAGGGGCTCTCGACGTCCTCGCGGAAGCCGACGCTCACGCAGAGGTGCTCGTCCAGCCCGGGGAGGCAGGCGGTTCCACCGACGTAGACGAGCTCATCGACGTCGTGCGGGTCTAGGCCAGCGCTGGCGAGGAGCTCGAGAATCTGCGTGGTGATTGCTGTGTAGGTCGGGCGGGCGAGCATGTCGAAGCGTAGGCGGTTGAGCGTGCCGGTGAAGTCGACGCCGTCTTTGAGGGACTCGACGGAGCATGTGGCAGCGCCGGGGGAGGCGGAGATGGTGCGCTTGGTGTGCTCAAGAGCAAGGCGGAGCTTGGCTTCTGCACGGGCGTCCTGTGGGGCCGGGGTGGACGTGAAAGGCGTGAAAGGCACTTTGGTCTTTTTGGTGAATTCGGACGCGAAGTGCTTGGTGAGCGCTGCGTCGAGCTGATCTCCAGGAGCGAGGGGCGCAGCGGAGGAGGCGAGGACGTAGGCGAGGCCTTCGCGGATGGAAAGGAGGGTGAGTGCGAGGGAGGAGGCGCCCGCGTCGATGAGGAGCTGTGTGCGGTCAGCGGAGAGGGCAGGAGACCACAAAGAGGTGGTGGTCACTGCGGCGGCGGCAGCGGCCTCGTCGAGCAGCTGGAGCACGCGGATGCCGGCATCCTCTGCCGCAGCGTGCAGGGCGGCGACCTGGGCGGGAGAAAAGGAGGTGGGGACGGTGATGACGGCGCCCTGGACCTTCTTGCCGAGGAAGTCTTCGGCGCTCTGGATGAGGGAGGAGAGGAAGAGGGTAGTGGCGTCCTTGGGGGTGAGGAGGCGCGTGGCGGGAAGCGGCTCGGAGCGCGGGGTGGGCACGTGCGAGTGCAGGGGCGTCGCGGTAGTGGAGGGGGCAGTGGAGGCGGGGAGTGGGGATGGCGCGGGGACGAGGATGTTGACTTGGTAAGCGGGCTCGTCGGGGAGGGTGGGGTGCTGGATGATAGGCGCGGAGGTTGGGTTGGCGGATTGAGGAATCTCAGAGAATCTGCGAGGGGGTCAGAGGCAGTAATGGGATAAGTGACGGGCACGTACTTCTTCCCGAGGAGGTTGCGGAAGCCTGTGATGGTGTTTTGGGCATTTTTTACGAGCTGGGGCTTGGCTTGGTTGCCGATGTACTGCAAGGGGTGAGTAGACGCCGAGATAAAGAAGGAGGGGACTCACGATCTCCTCGCCATGGAAGGATATCGCGCAGGCAATCTGGCGCTCGCCATCCTCGTTGGCGATGCACTCCGCGAGGCCCTCCTGTGGGGGGGATCAGAGGTGGGCACCGCGGACAGGGAGCATGGACTAACCTTGGTGAAGACGGCGATGGAGGCGTAGGCGTTACCGAAGTTGATGCCGACGACAGGGGGGAGGGTGGATGCCTCGACATTGACGTCGGGCGTGACATTGCCATTCGGCATGTTTTTGGAGGCAGCCATGGGGAGAGTGAGCAGGAGAGGTGTGCAGCAGTGTACAAAAAATTAGATACGCTAGCCACGTGCGATGCTTGCTGACTAATGTTTGGATAAGGAAATGTAGCCAAACACGGCTGCGTCAGTTGTCTGCAGAGCATATTCGGATTTCCTGGAATATCACTGGAATATCCGCTAACCTCCTCACTCCGTCACGCTGGCGGCGACACCCTCCACCGCCACCATGGCGCTCCCTGTCATCGAAGAGGCAAAGCTCCTCAGCGAGGCTCTGAATACCGTCAAAATACAGGTCCAGCAGATGAAGCGCCATCTAGTACGTCGTGTCCTGCCTGGATACTCATGTGCTCACCCCGCCGCAGGAACTGGACCAGCTCATGGACGCGCTCAAGAGCGCCAGTCTCATGCTCGCGGAGCTGCGCACCTCGTCCCTCTCTCCCAAGCAGTACTACGAACTCTGTGCGTCCCCCTCTCCCGGTTACCACCCCCACTAATCCCCCGACTAGACATGGCCGTCTTCGACGCCCTCCGCCACCTCTCCAACTACCTCTATGAGGCCCACACCCAGTCCCGTCACCACCTCGCCGACCTCTACGAGCTCGTCCAGTATGCCGGCAACATCATCCCCCGCCTCTATCTCATGATTACCGTCGGCTCCGTCTACATGTCCATCCCCGACGCTCCCGTCAAGGAGATCATGAAGGACATGATGGAGATGTCCCGCGGCGTACTGCACCCCACGCGTGGGCTCTTCCTCCGCCACTACCTCAGTGGACAGACGCGGGACCACCTCCCCGTCGGCCTGGAGCCTGGGTACGTGCTGCGCAGTTCCGCTTTTGTGGTGTATGTTGATTGACGCGCCGCAGCCCTGCTGGAAACTTGCAAGACTCGATCCAGTTTGTGCTTACTAACTTTATTGAGATGAACAAACTGTGGGTAAGGCTACAGCACCAGGGGCACTCCCGCGAGCGCGAGAAGCGCGAGGTCGAGCGCAAGGAGCTGCGTCTCCTTGTTGGCACAAATCTCGTGCGCCTCTCGCAGCTCGACGGCGTGGATCTGGATATGTACCAGCGCACAATCCTCCCGTCTATTCTAGAGCAAGTTGTCAACTGCAAGGATGTCATCGCGCAGGAGTACCTCATGGAGGTCGTCATCCAGGTGCGTCTCCCCCTCTCCTTCTCCCTCTCCCCTTCTCCTTCTTTATTCACGCTTCGCAGGTGTTCGTGGATGAATTCCACCTCCACACCCTCGGTCCCTTCCTATCTGCCACCGCACGCCTCCACCCCAAGGTCAACATCAAGCAAATTGTCATCGCCCTCATCGACCGCCTGGCCTTGTACGCCGCACGCGAGGCGGAGAGTGAGGACCCCGAGGAGACGAAGCGCCAGGAGGAGGCTGCGGCGAGGAGGTTGGCGGAGAAGGTGAAGGCCCAGAAGGCGGCAAGGCAGGTGAATGGTGGCGGGTATACAGCAGCCAGCCCGCCGAGCTCGGCGGCCCCGGAAGTGAGCGCGTGGGGGGCCCCACAGACGCCGAGTACGGCTGCGAGTACGGCTGCGAGCACGGTTGTGGGGGAGGAGGAGAGTGGTGGGGAGGGGGATGCGGAGGAGAAGACGGCTTCGTCTTCGGTAGTGGAGACCCCGACGGTGGCGGAGGGCGCGGCGTTCGAGGAACAGCTGGGCAAGGGGAAGGAGAAGGACGGTGCGCCCGTGCGCAAGTTCCGCGGTGTTCCCGAGAACGTGCAGCTCTTTGAGGTCTTTTGGAAGCAGGTTGTCGAGCTCATTCGGGTGAGTACTGATTTTTTCTGTGTTTGAGTTGACTGGGAGGCTGATGAGGAGGGGATAGGCACGACCGGATCTGTCGATACAGGATATCACGGCGTTGCTGGTGTCGTTGACAAATCTCTCGCTGAGCTGTTATCCCGACCGGCTGGAGTATGTCGATCAAGTGCTAGGCTTTGCCGCGGATAAGGTCAAGGAGTTTACGGACAAGTGCGTGCATGTCCACACTTTCCTTCCCTATTCTTACTAGCCCCCTTCCCCCAGCCCGGACCTACACGCCCAACAAACAAGCACGAACCTCGCCTCCCTCCTCGTCGCGCCCATCAACTCTTACCAATCCGTTCTCACCCTCCTCGCCATACCCAACTACGCGCCCCTCCTCGCCCAGCAGCTCTTCTCTACCCGCCGCGCCATCGCGCACTCCGTCATCTCGTCCGTGCTGAAGAACGAGACGGTCGTCGAGACGCCGGAGGACGTGGATGGAGTGTTGGAGCTATGCCATGTGCTGATTAAGGACCAGTCGGATTCTGGGATTGGGACGAAAGGGGAGGGGAGGGGGGATGGGAGAGATGGGATGGGCGGGGGTGGGGGGAGGAGGCAGGGCCCGTATTTTATGGAGAGGGAGGAGATGGCGGAGGAGCAGGGGTGGGTCGCACGTATGGTGCATTTGTTCAGGGCCGAGTCGCTCGATGTGCAGTTCGAGGTGAGTGTGCGGTGGGATTGCGGCTGAGTGGGACTGACGGGTTTTTTTTGCGAGCAGCTGCTGCAAACGGCAAGGAGGCACTTCGATCTTGGGGGGGAGAGGATGCGGTTCACGTTCCCTGCACTCATTACTTCGTCCATCAAACTGTGCCGGCGGTACAAGAACCGCGAGCACGTGGTTCGTCCCCCTCTCCTGATGCTTGTTACCTTCCCTAACAGCTGCACAGGAACCCGACTGGCAGACCAAAGTCTCCACGATCCTCAAATTCGTGCGCCAGCTCACCTCTATCCTCAGCACGCAAGTCGAAGCACCCACCATCGCGCTGCGCCTCTTCCTCCTCGCCGCGCAGATCGCGGACGAGTGTGGCTTCGAGGACCTCGCATACGACCTATACGTGCAGGCCTTCAGCGTGTACGAGGATAGCATCTCGGAGTCACGCGCGCAGCTACAGGCGATCACGCTTATTATTGGCACCCTCGCGGGCGCACGGGTGTTTGGGGTGGATAATTATGATACGCTGATTACAAAGGCCGCGCTGCATGGCGCGAAGTTGTTGAAGAAGAGCCATCAAGCGACGGCGGTGGGGCTGGCGAGCCATTTATGGTGGCAGGAGGCGCCACTACCAGGGGATGGGGAGGAGACGACGGTAGAGAAGCCGCCTGTGCTGGAGCAGGCGGCGAAGGATGATGGGAGTGAGGGTAGTGTTAAGGCGGTGAGTAGTGTGCGTTTGGAATTGGGTCTTTTACTCATTCGTTGTGTTAGTACCCCCACCAAGATAGCAAGCGCGTTCTGGAGTGTCTTCAGAAGTCGTTACGCATTGCAAATTCAGCCATCGAAGAAATTGTCACCGTGCAGCTGTACTGTGACGCCCTAGACCACTATCTGTACTACCTCGACCGGGGTGCACCAGCTGTGAGTACCATCCCTACGTTTCATTGTTAACCGAGCTGACCCTGTTGTCCAGGTCGCACCAAAATTCGTGAACAGCCTAGTGGAGCTTATCACCTCAAGCATCGACAACATCGCCTCGCCCGACGTGCATCCCTCCCAGCGCGCACCTCCAGGTCTCCTAGAGGGTGTGCAGACACCCGAGATGATCAACAGGCACTTCAGGAATACCCTAGCGTACATCCAGCGGAGAAAGAACTCCGCCGCGGACGCGAATGGCGCCGTGGATTCGCGGTGGGACGACGTGGATGTCGTGGGCGCCCTACTGAAGATGGGCATTGGACGATGATGATTGGCTAGGATCTCCTTCTTTTGTATCTCAATCTTTTTTTTTATGTACTGTTCATATTTCTTTTTCAGCACTCACCTGGAGCTTCAATTATTAATTTTATGGCTTACTTGTCTGGAATGCCAAAGTGCAATATCCAGACTTCAAAAAGATCATCGTTTCTTGGCTCGGACATCTAACATTCCACAAGCCTCAGTATTCACGCGCTGGTTAATAACGCATGTAAACTCATTCGGCGCATTATAATACTGTCTAATTAGCTTCTAAGATATTGCCTCCACATTCCAGTTTGAGTCTAAGAAAAGGAGCGTTTGGTAGTGTTAAGATGTAAGGCCGTGGCCCGCGGTGCCTGGTGACGAGTGATACGTGAGCGTGGGCCGATTAATACCCGATCTCACTAAAATATCGCAGCAGCTACGGCTATTCTTGCGATTTTAGCTCCAACTCATTTTCTTCAGCAATGTTGCCTCTCCTGCCGCTGCGAGTCCAGTGGAAGCTCTCTGGCAGTGTCTGGTAGATACAATCACATGTGCACAAAGCGCCAGTAAATGATTGGCGAACACAAAGCCAAATATGTTTAATAATCAACTTTGTTTAACGTTTACTGCTGCACCGGGCTCTTCTTCCCACTCCTCGCCATTGACGCATCTTCACGCCAAACATGTCGAGCATTCCTTTCAACACATCTTTTTATATAATGGATTCGTTCCCTCTTCCGTCAGCTCCACAGCACAGCTCTTCAGGGCAATGCCCACCTTCAGAGTCGTACACACCCCCTCCACCTCTCGTATCAACTCAAGGCGCTTCCCAGATCAGGATCCGGAAGAGCTCAACCTTTTCTGGTCTTACATTGAGAATGCATGCAAAGCTAATTAGGCCGTCCAGACGCCGAACACCGACGGACACGACATTAGTTTGTAGGGCCTTCCCACTTTTACGCAGTCTACAATTCCGATCCCTATTCTACCCAACACTATGGACTTCTGAATATGAGGCCATATACTTCGCAGGAAATTCTTCCTGCCGAGATCGCCAGTCGCAAACTTCGCGCCATTCTCCTCAAGTCGGACCAGCCTGTTCCTGATTGAGATCTCTTTTCCAAAGAGCGTCGTCAGGTTTCTGAAGCTATGGTACCTCGGAACAGGGCCAATGCCAATGGCTCTTCCACCCAAGGCTTCAAGATACTCTTAGACGGCGCGTCGAAGATGAATGCTCTTGCAAATCAAACATCATTTCCTTTCACGAAACCCGCAAGCAAGACTGGAACTGTCACTGCTCCCAAGATGTCCTCAAATGTCCTTCAGCCTTCCTCGGCGGCAATAAATCCAGCTTCGAAGCCTCTCAGCCAAATCGTGTCGTCTATTGGACTATCTAAATCTCCCTTTTCTCTCAAATCCAAACAGGCGTCAAAAACAGTTAGCGTTTCAGAAACTACAGTAGTCAAGAAAGCCTCCAAAGCGGTCCTCTGTGCTATCAAACCATCTGAGTCTTCCGGGCATTCTACCTCAGCATGAAAACAATCAAGGCCTCGACTACATCTACTGCTGCCGGTTCTTCCCCATCCACAGCTACCAAGACGCCCATCCACAGCTACCAAGACACCCGTCAAATTATCTATGACTCCTGCGACACCTTTCGAATTAACCGTAGCATTCAAGAGACAACCGGCCACGTCCTCCACAACGTCCACTGCATCTTCTTCCACAACCATAAAGGTGACACTGCCACAACCCCGCCTCGTCTGCTCAGGTCTCTACTTCTTTCACGCAGGCAAAGAAGCACGTTCAAGCAAAGAAGCGTGCTCAACTCACTGCATCTTCAAAGAGAACGCGCCCCAGGGTGACCCTATTCATCTCAAGAAATATCACGAAGACGCCATGGATGTGGATTATGACGAGTTCGCAATGGATGTCGACCTTACAGATGTCCTGGTCACCCCAGCCTTTCTAATGTCTAAAGGATACCTCAAGTCATTGGATGTCTCACCCCTCTATTCTCCCCCCTTGCTCAAGCTTGGTGTTAGTGGCCTTGTCATCCTGATAGTGTTGCCCTAATAGTGGGAGGTGCAGCACATAAGCTGAAGCCAATGTCCTACATTGTCTAACATCTCTTGGGTATCATCAGACTCATACCTTGGCTGTATTGTCCCTCCTATACAGTTGTGTTCGGGTCTTGACACTCAGCACAAAAGTGCTTCACAGCATGCAGCAACTTCATATACCTACCCAGGAGTTTTTTGTTATTTAATCCCTCATATCACCATCTCTTCATACTAGTAGAATCACTTTTTTGTTACATTAGGATGTATTTCATGCTATCCATGCTGGTCATCTTCCAACCTATCCAGATAAGATGGTATTTGTAAGAACATCAAAAGCACAGAAAAGCAGACATACACAGATTATTTCAAGATTCCTAGCTTTTATGGAGAAGTTAAAATAATCCAAAAGTTCATTAAGAGGAGAAATGGTGAATCCCATATCTTCAAATCTTGGATGAAGACGACATGAATTGAGCGATGTTAAATAATTCTCTCAAATATTCCTTTGATATCTTGATGCTCTAGTGTATTTTAGTGAAGCTCTTCCGAAACATCCACACAGCTACTTGATCCACGATTTTCCATGCATGCATCCTGCTAAATTTTACTACTTCCCGCAACCCCCTGCACTCACCGCACCCTCCAATTCCACTTCCCCTCCCACGCGGCCGCCACCTGGAACAGCCCTTCCTCGCCCCACCATCTACCCACCAGCTGCATGCCAACAGGCAACCGCAACTCCGCATCTTCCTCTCCCACCCAGTCTGTTTCCGGCGGGTGCAGTGTACCGATGGGGAGTGAAAGTGCGGGATGCCCAGTGCCGTTGAAGGGGCAGCAATTAAGTCCCTGCCCGACAGACTTCATGATTTTCTGGAGGGCAGTTGCACCTGGAGAAGGATGTGTGTTGGCAACCTGTGGCAAAGGACAGAAAGGTAATAAGAGGAAATGAGAAAATTGAACTTGAGAATGGAAGTTTACGTACGAAAGCGACGGTGGGGAGCACAAGGCAATCGTATCTCTCGAGCGCGGCGTCGTAAGCGTGTGCTAGCTCCATCATTTTGTTCATCGCCTGTTTATAATCACAGCGTTAATTTTCGGATAACTGAGCAGGAAAGATCAGAAACGCACCTTGCCGTATAATGACGGCATGTTCTTCCATGCATAGAGTGCATTCAGCTGGCTGTTGATCGTCGGAGGGATGAACTTCTCCCATGCTTCTTGCTTGAGTGGGAAGAGGCTAGTGCATTGATTGGCCAACGTTCAGCGTGCAAGATGTGCAAAAGGGAGAAGGAATTTACAGGTCGTGCAGATCATTCTGGTAAAACTGTCTGTTCCCTGCCTGCTGCCCGAGCCTTGTGACCCCTCCAGTACAGCGACCCGTTGCCTGGAACAACATTGTCGATCTTTCCTGTCAATGTTTAAAACAGAATAAAGCACATACCATCCATATCCCTGGCGCTTCCCGATGAAGCGGCACGCTCACTTCCTCTACCACTGCGCCCAGCTCCTTAAACAATCCCGCCGCCTCACGAACCTTAGCCGCGACATTCGGATCCAGGAAAGGCATTACGAAAGCCTCACTGAGAATGCCGATTGTTTTCCCCTTCAGAGAAAGGGTGGGGTCTGCGCCCGGGACAGAGAGCCGTGTAGAATAAGGAGGGACGGTTGGTATTGGTGAGGCAGGGATGGAAGTGAGCCGCGGATGAAACGGCGACGAGGATGATACAGAGGGAAAGGGACATCCTGCCCCGGCGCGGTCGTCCAGCCCATCTACGCCTGCGATTGCTTCCAAGAGCAGTGCGGTATCGTACACCGTGGTGCACATAGGGCCGGCACAGTCATGCTGCCATTCGTTGGATGCGATCCCGGTGTAAGGAACGAGGCCAAAACTATAATACAAATCCAGTTAGCAGATGTATCGTGTAAAATAAAGAGCTACAGGATACCACGCACGTCGGCTTCAACCCAACCAACCCACAAAAGGCGCTTGGCATGCGAATACTTCCACCCTGGTCGGCACCAATGGCCATATCGACGCTTGCATCTGCGAGAAGAGCCGCGCAGCCGGAGGAACTGCCGCCCGTGGTCCGGCCGGGGGCATAAGGGTTATCGACGGGGCCCGTGCACGAGCTGAAGGAGGACGGGGATTGGCACATGGATTCGGCAGTTGCTTTGCCTACGATCTTTATGCGTACAAGGGGGTTTAAGAGTTTAGATGACGAATATGAAGCCAAAAGTAGCGACCTACGATCCCGCCTGCTTCGAGGACGCGCTTTACGACCGTGGCGTCGACGGTGGGAACCCATGGAGGCTGGATGGCGTCGCTGTAGCGAGGACAGATGGATAAGGTACATGATGGATAAGAAGAGTAGAACTTACGTTCCAAGGGTACACGGGATGCCTGCAACGGATATGCAATCCTTGATAGCAATAGTCTTTCCTTCCAATAATCTCTTAGGCGCAGCATGATTTGTCATCTTATCCTGGATAGTGAACTTGCACGCCCATGCGCCAAATTTGTTCTCCTACACAAATATCGTGAGCAACAGGTTTACGATAGAATAGATAACTTCGCACCTCACTGCCAATTGCAGGAAACGAAATGTTCTCCCTTGGAAAGCGCTCTAGATCAGGCTTGAGCGCATTGGGGATATAGTCGGGCATGTCAAGGATGGTCTGCGCTGAGTCATGAAAGGCTGCGAGAACTGAGGCATAATCCTTCACATCCTGATGATTGGAAAAAGTCTTGCCACCGTCGATGGTGGCTGCGAGTTCGCGGATGGTATCTTCTGTGACAGGATTGCCGGGCTGGATGGTAAGAGAGATAACAGACATGGCAGATGTTCCAGGATAGCCATGTGAAAGAGTTTTTATACAAGAGGATAGAAGATAGCGGATGACCTAGGAGTTCCCTAGTTCTGTGAGTCCAACAAGCCTTGGGAACTTGGAAGGGGATGTGGTTGCCGGTAAGCAGACTCCCCAGTGAGCCGATTGGATGGCGGTGCTTTTGCTCTCATAAGATAAGATTCGACCCACTCTGATATCGAGTCTTCTCTCTTCGCTCCGCCCTCAGCAATAGGTCAACTCATATGCGAACGTTCTTAACATGTTTCCAATGTCACATGTGTAGTATTCTGACAGGCTGTATATAGACTGTATCTACCTTTTTTTTTTCTTTAAAAAAATCTCTATATTTACGTGCAACAAGTAAGCTAAGTACTAAGACGCACAGGTTATGCTAAAATAACCAATCTGTGGGTGTGGAAGCGATCTAGTTGTGGGGGACTGAAGAGTTGGTATGTTCGTAGAGTGTCTAGCTGTAATGTCCAAGTTCAGGTATAGGGTATTAGTTAAGGACCTAAGGTCATCGAGAGGGATGCAGGTTTCGGTTGCACTAGGTGCACAACTGTATCTACCTTGTCTATGTACCTTGCCCAAGTAGACCTAAGTCCACAATCCATCCCCCTTTTTTGTTTGCTCTCACCAGCTTCTTAGTTCTTGGAGGAGAGTGGCACTCCCTAACAGGAGTTTTATTAGATATTACGATAGAGAAATAGTAACGAGAATAAGAACGCGTGACATTCAGTTATCATATAATCAATGTCTTGAATTACATAAAAGATAGAAACATACGTATATTGTGAAAGAGCCAGAAATTTAAATATGATTTGGGTACGAGAACACGGGAGCTCCGAGAGCTGAAACGTTCAACGAACACCACACCTCGAACGACCCTGCCCTACAATGATTTGCATTACCACTTGCACAACGCCGCTGAAAGTTGTTTGCATGTGTTGGCCTGGGAGTCCGGCATGTCAGCCGGTCGATGCGCTCGTGGTTGTTCCTGCGTTCAGTCTGCACCTCCGAGGCTGAAAAAAAGCTTTCGAGGTCGATTTTGCAGCTTGGTTTTCGAGCGCCCATTTTGTGCTTCTCCGGGGGTGAAAGTAGTGGAAGACAACGTTTTCTGCGGCTCAGTATGTGCCAGGCGCTGTCGAAGACAACACATGGACAAACACATCTTCCCAACATTCGAGTGCAAACGGCAATGCGAATCACTGTGTAGAACGACGCCGTAACAGACAATCTGTCCGAAGACATACTCGCAACCTGAGACGTCTATCAGAATTCGATGACGCCGCTGAATAAAATTCTGATGTCTCAAGAAATGAAATGAAATCTTAAGATTGATGGTCCTCAAGAATGCTTTAAGTGAACCTCGTGAGCCATTAGATTCTTAATCTCTGAAAAACTTCTCAAGTCTCTCAATCATCCAATGTTATCATATTTATGTGCAGCCCTGTAAGCAAGGCGGCGTCGACGCGGAGGTATATCTTTTTGGATTGAGTTACTGAGAAGATGGCATCAATTCCCCTGGCGTTCTTTCTTCAAGAAGAGAGGAAATGCGATAAGGAAGCTGGAGCTGGAAGAGTCTCGAAGCCATAATAAGGAAGGGATGACCTGCCGTTGAGCTGCCGCGACAGGCTTACCAGGTCATCTTACGACTGCAGCGAAGGCACGTTTCTCGGCACATTTACTTCACTATCGTCCCGATGAACCTGAAGTCTGGAGGGCTGCGTTGAGCACGGCGATTGTCGACTAAGGGATTACCGTGAGTGACCGTGATTGACCGTGAGTGACCTCCAGTACCTTGTTTTAACGGTACCGATAGAATATTAAGCTGGCCATCACGGAAAAACTCCGGGAGTGGCTACAGTGAAGCACGAGCCATGCCAAGACTATGCTATATTTGGCACACACAGAACCGTCCGCCGGCGCACCACGCGTCACTCGCACTTGCTTCCGACCATGACCGTCCTCATTCCCCACGGCGATATTCTCAATTGCTCTTTTTTCTTCATCGGCCTGGCTTCATTTTATACATTTTGCGATTGCGCCGGGGTAATTCAGACGTGTGGGGTTGCTTTCCCGCCGTTATTACAGGCACCCTAACACTTATGGGTACAAGCGTTGTGTTCTGTAAGCGCAATCCAGGTATGAGAAGCATGTTAACCTAGTGGTGCATACAAGCACCTAGGCTGATATGGGACTCTCCGACCAGCACCGCGCAAGCCCCATCTTCATCGTCGGCTAGTCGCACTGGGCCGGGCCTTGGTTTGTGCTATCTGCGACTTTCCCATGACTGACGCTGGTTTCATGCTACCTCTGCTTCTTGGACACGCAATCCTAACCAACAAAACGGTGGAAGTCTTCCACACCTCTGTTCGTGATGATCTACTCCTCATGTACTTCACAGGTTGTCGACTTCTCTGACTCGGATGCGCACGCCTCGGCCAACGACTGGTCTTGTACAGCGTGTTCAGTTTGTATTGTACGTGTCATTGTTTTGCAACATGTATTCTGCAACTTCGCTGTCATTGCAATGTAATTGTAGCCGCATTTTTAGACCGCCATAATCCGCTACGGGACCTACGTCGAGGCTGTGCGGCAATTCAATCAATATTTCTGGGACACTAAGTGCTAGCGCCAGGACCTTCCAATTTATTCGAGCATCACCGCGACTTTATATAGCCAAGTCAGCGTCATGCGATCATTTTTGTACATTCGTGGAGGACGGCTTGGAGGCCTAGGTTCATAAAATTATGGACGAGCAGGGTCTGATGCTATTTTTGAATCTTGCATCAGAATTCGCATTGACATCTACTTTACGCACGGATGAATGGAGGCTCCATGAAGCTCTGAATCGCAAATTATCTCTTTCATCAGTGTTCAGGTACTCTGACTCAGGATAGTTTTCTCATCCAATAGGGGCTTGGGGAGTTGGCGTGAAGCATCGGGATCCCCGAGATTGCGGGAGGTTGGTAATGATTTTCCATGTGTGTTGGGAGTTGGGCACTGGAACTTCTATGGCATGGATGCCGCTCAAACAAGCTCATGATCGTCCAATCCGATATATGCGCAGGGAATTGGTGTCAAGCGTCGGGATCCTCGAGGTTGCGAGGGGTTAGTGATGATTTTCTGCGTATGTGTCAAGATTTCCACCTCAAAAGCAAGATTCAACTGCAATCGTCGGGTATCGGCACGGAAGTCTGCGGCAAGATGCCGCTCATACAAGCTGTGAGCACCATTCAATACGGCGGCTCACCCAAGGTATAAAATCGCACCGAGTTTTCGAGAGATTAGCAGGGAGCTTCTCTTCCTTCTTGCGCCAGACAATCTACTGCAATGTGGGTGCTTTCGTCCCGTGGCGCATGCAAAACACTGACGAGTCAACCACAGGCATTCTTCCAGCTGGGTCAAATCGCTCGCTGTCTTTTATATCTACCTTGTTGCCACTGCGTGGGCACAGACCGTAGCACCAGAAGTCCGCCGCAGCCTCTTTAGCTCTAGCACGCTCGAGTTCGATAGCACCGGGCAACCGATTGTCAAAGACATTGTTAAATCGACCACTCCTCGCCTTGAAGTGACAAACCATCTCCAGAACAGCAAAGGCGACTGGCACAATGTGCGCTCTCTTGGTGGGCCGATGGCACAGAAGTGGCTGGAACTGCATGGCGCTGGACACCCGAACACCACAGTACGAATGTCTTCCTCACTCACACGGCAAGAGCTGACGTAGTGCAGGTGAAATGGTCGAACGGCACTGTCGTTCAGAGCCACGAGGTCGAAGAGTTGCTCACGTTGGCAAAGCGCTGGGGCTGGGGCGACAGCGCGATCGAGCTCACGCTCTGGGGTAGCAAGGCATTCACAATCACCAACACGGGTCTCGTCGCGGGCTTCGCAGCTGTCGTCGTCACAGGGCTGCTCTATTGGGCGTACAACTGGCTTAGCTCGGGCAATTCGAACGCCGACGTCATCGAAAGCGGTAATAACCAGAGGCGCGGCACGCGCCCTGCGCCTAGGAGCAACTTCGAGCCGAATGTGTATTATCACCAGACGGTTGGCAACCAGGAGGACACCGGAAAGTGGCCGGCTGGTCAGGACATGCAGAATGCGGTGCACTCAGCGATGCAGGACATGGCAGATCACGACTACCAGGGTGCGTGCTACGACGCGGTGACCAATGATCCCGTCTTTGGGCCTGGCGAAGGTTGTCCCATCACCGAGTTCGCGCAACTGGGCCTTTGCACCTGGCCCGATGGTGGCTCTTGCACCACACCCAGCTGTGAGCTGTCCATCGGCGAGTACACTCAGTGTACAGGTGGCCGTGCTGCAGATGGGCAGTATGGCAAGAAGCGGTGATCAAGAAGCTTTGTTGCATAGTATTTCCCAAGAAAGTATATTTCAAATGCTGATGAGGAGGCTTAGTTCTGCAGATGGGTCGAGACTCATGTTATTCAGTGATTTAACTAGGAGTGAGGGCCAACTTACTGTGGTCTTGAATTACATAAAAGATAAAAACTTACATATATCAATTTGAAAGAGCTAGGAATTTATATACGATATGCGTACTGTATGATAAGATGGGGAGCCTTGAATAGCGTTGAATGTTGAACGTTAAATGTCTCAGTACATCCGAGTCTGATGCAGATGAGTCGTGTCGGCCCAATTTAGCGAGGCAGAAGGATTAGCCACACACGCATAAATATCCCGTGTGATGTGAATTAGACGCGGTGTAGGGCGCTTACAGAACAATGACTCAACGAACAAAATTTCCGGCGACATGTTCATAACCTCGCAGCAGATGCGATGTGAGCGAACAAAAATACATTTATGTTCTCTACTTTTCGTCGGAAATATGGCCGAAATTCAAGACCAAAACATCAAGACTGTCACTCAACTTCTGACTGACTGTTCATGTCTTCTCCTTACTAGGGCTGTGCACCGAACCGTAACTGTACACCAAGTTTTTGGCTCGCTACAGTACGGTACGGTATACGGTACGGCCGAATAAGGCCACGGTTCGGTTGTATGACACTATTTGTGGTTTAGCATATTTTCCCGATAGAATTAACATCTACAATCATTTTCAAATTCATTAGAACTCGCTATTCAAAATTTAGTTTGCTGAGGACAGCGTAAAGTCAAAGCGGATCCAGTAGGACTTGAGCAAGACCATGATTATTTAGATTCTATGTTGCTCATTTGTACAATGCCCACTTATTGTGAGTAATCTGCGAAGTTGGATACATGTCAAGAGATGAGTATACACTTCCTTTCCATCCTATAATCGTGTGCTTAACCGTATTGCCGTATACGGCCGGATACGGTAGCCAAGCCGTACCATGACCGTACTGAATGTTCTGTCCATCCTGCCTTCACGGTACGGCACCCGTAACTGTACCGTAGCAGCCGTACACCGTAGCATACGGTTGCGGTGCGCAGTCCTACTCCTTACATTCCGCACTCTCTTGTTGACCTTCGTTCACAATTTTTCTTCGGACTGAACTTCGCACTTCTGACTAGCTTCCTAGGCTCCACTTCATTGTTAACAGCCCTACCAAAATCACCAGTGGTCTAAATGCTGGCAATAGGTATATACTGCATGTCGTCTGTTGTCAACTCGTAGATGCTGAGATCGTCTTGTGTAGCGTAAGTTGGACAAGAACATCCATCCTAGTCACAAATATGTTTTCAGATAATAACTGCGCATGACTTAGCGACATATTTGGTCGGAAAGTTATGCTAATAGCGTTTGTGAGTAGCTCCTTCAATTACTGCCTCCTTTCAATAGCTAAAATAATCCTCAAATCAGCTGCGCTTTTTTTGGCTTTGGCGTTTAACGCGAATGACAACAGCATCCTTTAAATATCCAGTACCGATATAAGGTCTTGCAGCCCATTATACACCACTACATGATCATATATCGGGGTAAGCTGAAGAGCGATGTGTGCAGGTTCAATCGCATCCCATACATCCTTGGGATTCTCGGCTATCCGGAAGCGATACATGAGGCAACCTAACAATTTTCCGAACCACTTCGGCAGCTGAAGTATGTTCTCCGGGTTTCTAGATAGTCTTGAGTCCCGAAGTGTGTGTTGTGTTAAAATGCGATCGAGAGGTGGTTGAGATACAACGATACTCTTCTGTGCCTGGACAGGCGTATAAAACCGCATGTTGAAAATTCCACATAGCTGCATCGATATCACTTTGACTTCCATTGACAGGACCGTGAAAACGACGCGAGGAACCGGAACCAATACCAATGGAATCCTGACGGTTGCATCAGAGGATACTGTGTCCATAAGCGCGTTGGACTCTAGAGAATCACAGGAGCCATGAGTACATATAGAACAAGTTCATGAATGTGTGCAGACCTTCTAAGGCTCCATGTTGCAATCCGTGTAAAACCAATAATTTTGCCCCAAATTCATTCAAACTGCTTGCAAATTTGTCGACAAATTTACAAAAATGCTTCCTTCGTGTATCGAGGACATCCTCATCATACCTACATCTATCAGCATGACCACAGGTTTGACCAAGAATCTTTACTTACTGCCTCGCGAACTCTGGTCTAGCGATATAACTTCATGCCTCCTTGCTAAAATCTCACCGATTTTCCCAGCGGACTTCTTGTTAGTGAGGCAATGCGTACACCATGTGCATCGACGGACCTATCTTACTGCATCAGCGAAAGCAACAGGATGCAGAACAAAAGGGGCAACTCACGATTCGTGCTCTTCAATGTGATTACAAATGCGTTCTGACTCCTTGAAGGAGCCAACTAATTCCTTGGTATTACTCCCGATCCATGACATTGTCAAAAGGAGATTATCGACGGAGCAATCTTTTTAGGCATTAGATATCTCTGTAGCATGCGAATAATATTTTTTCTTTTCGATATTTTCCTCTTCTCAGGCTTCTACACTTCGACTAAGCACTCTGCTTAAAATATCAGGAATCTCATAGTTGAACTGCTACAATTTTCACTACCTTTCACAAAGATACTATCATTGGAAAATTTAATTTCAATAGCCTGAAAAGCGTATTTATGACAAACCAAGCGGAGGGAAGCGGTATGAGCTCGCTGGGCCAGCAAGCAGGAGAGATTCTAAATTCAGTGTTAGTGTCGACAGTGTTTTATTCGTTCAAATACGTACATATCAGCAGCCCGGGCCCGGTTTTCCGTTCTGAATGGCAGTCGTTCACGAAAAAAGACCAAAATATTTGGCGGACCACTATCAACTAAGGTGAAAGAACTGAAGATAGACAAAGTACTGGCTTTAAGTGTCCTTAAGAAAGGAAAGGAACTAAAATTAGATGTAGATTAGTTCGGGTTGCTCGGTCTACACATACAGCCAGAGTGACCAATGAGAGATAAAATAAGATGATTTGCATTGCGTTTTATCGTTCGCTCTCTCAGCACCATATGCATGTTGCGATAGAATGCAGCGTTAACACTCTTGACAACTATACCTCTTCGGGAAAACCAGTAATGTTCGTAGTGGCATGATTCATTGTTTCATGAGTCAAATATCTAGCACGAGATGGCCTACAATTTGTTAGCGTTTGATAGCGACGCATAATGTTAGCTACACACCCTGTAGTATTGCCCATTTCCATTCCATACGTATGCTATGACCCGCAGAAGTTGCGAAAAACTGGACTGCTGTAAATAACCGTAGTGAAGGAAGAATTCAGGTGAAAAAAAGGTTGATAGACCGAAAATAGAGCACATCAGATGAGCATGCCAAGGTGAATCGCTTCATTGCTTAGATTGTTGCGCTGTCCCGGTCAACTTTCATAGTGACTGCACTCAGCTAACAATACGTGCTCAAATTTGGCCGCTGTGAGGTGCAGTGCATTACTGATATAGTGAAGTGTATTAATGTATGTAAAGTCTGATATCGCCGATGACAGTTGATTAATTACTCACTTTCGTTTTGCTTGGAGGAGTCCCCTGCATTTTCCTGAGCCTTCTGTGCCACGCGCCCTCTTTCCGACTGCCGTCTTCGAGTGTAATCCCTAGGCCACAAAGAAGCTAATGCTTTGGGATGTGGTGGTGGAATAGTGGGAGGTTATGAGGCACGTGCATGACGTCATACAAAACAGTGTGTGATTCAATTCGGGATGGAGAGTGAAGGCTCCCGCAACAGAAAAAACACATTGATTGACTATGCCGTTCTTCTATGTGACTTACCAAAAGATGTAAAGGCCTAGACTCATTCGGGAGCTGCATCTGGAAGTAACAGAATGAAGCCATGTGTCATGATGTCATCCTGGGCATGTTTGCCTGTCATGGCGCTGCTGTCCCGCTGTAGATTTGTAAAGTTTCAAATATGTTCAGCAGCTGATATATACAGTACTAAAAATGCCTCTTAGCATTTGCCGACCATGGAAGACATAAAACGAACGAACCATTGTTGCCTCTGATAAAAGCGTCTCCATATCGGCTTGTTACCGTCCTGTTAACATACTCCTCTGTCTGCTCCAGAGCAATATTTATATAGCCATCTAAACATGATAGCACACCTATTCTCAAGTGTTCAGTTAAAGGATTGAAAGCGGAAACGCGAAAACGTGCCTTTGTAATTTACACCAGACAGCAGCCTAACAATCACACGTTTTCCGATAACTCCTTTTAGAAAGTCGGTCAGTGAGCCTATATGCGCCGGTGGGGGAGGGGTAGGGGTAGGAGAATGCCCAGATGGAGGTGGGGGAGTGTCGTCTATGTTAGATATGTTCGAATGGCTGTTCGAAGTTGAACTTTAAGGGATTGCGCCGCATCATATTGGGTGGAAGTTTGTTTGGACTTGACGTAGTTGGCAAATAACACGAGCACGCACGCATGCCAAACCCCACGATGCGATGGCTGTTTTGTGTGAAAAGTTAAAAGGATACACTCTAAACAGATTCCAGTGGAAATAATAGTAATGCATGATTCATTTCATCCCTATGCTTTCTGCTGCAAACAATCCAGCTAATAGTACAATGCAATGTATATGCTATTATTCTTGTGTGCATATTGCATGCCATGAGCCTAGAAACAACGAAGATAGCTGTCATGTAGTTGGGGGTGGAAGGTCTGGTGCAGGTTGAAGAGTGTGCTGGACTCCAGGTTGTAGGGCCAATGGAGGATGCAGACAGGTCACCCACCAAACCACACAGCTGTCAGTATCTGCCAGCAGCTAACCCCCAATGCAGTTTTGCTATTTTTGATGGTGTTTGTGATATGGAGCATGTGTGGGGGATATTTGTTCAGCATGTAACAGGGTGACATCCTTGATAGAATGCCAGTAATGCAGGAAGACATCTGAGGGCCAACATCCCATGACCTTGACAACATCAGGTGATACACCAGCAAGGAGCAGCTTGGTTGTACTGCCAATCCTGAAGCTGTGACTAGTAGTATGTGGGTAACCTGCTGTAACCCATATCTGGTTGCAGCAGTCAAGAAATTTGTTGTGTGTGAGAGCTCAGAGACCATGTAGGGTGACATAGGAGAATAATGGGCAGGATTTCAATAGACAGTTGGTGGTTAGATGATTTGCAAGGACATGGAGGGGGTTAATGATACCTCTCTGCATTAGTAGTACTATGTCCTCTCCACATCTCATGTTTTTGGTCCTGGGAAGGTGTAAGAGCCATGAAGCTGAGTTGCAAAAAGAGTGTTGCAAGCTGTTACAAGCTGGGTGGGATAAGGTGGTGAAATTGGTGGAGCAAGTAGGCAAGAGTTCTCCTAGACAGCATTGTCCCCAAAAGGCTACACATGCACACCCAGCTATTGCTGTGTCAAGTGGATGGCTTAGGTCAAGGGCACTGATCAAGGTGATGAGCATTGCAGTGTTTATGGGAGGGTGTGGGAATTGATGGTGGTGGTCTGTTGTAAGGTTGATGAGACCATTGAGGATGTAGTGCAGGTGTTTGCTACCCTTCCACTCAGCATTGTTCATGGCATGCCAGGCTTTGAGAGCTGTGATTTTATTCTTTGCACTTGAACCTGATAATTGACTAGCACCAGAGGCTGTGAAGGCACATAGTACAAACCTGTTAGCATGGAGCCTCAGGTAACCTGGGACATTCTCTTTATCACAAACAAAGAGGAATTGTCATATGGAAGATGAGTAACCTTTTAATGTAGATTCTGCCAATCCATTGTCTAGGGCCTTGGCAACACTTGTAAGTGCAGATGCTGACAGGAATGGATGAGAAACTCAGATTCCAACCAGTGATGGGGATATTGGCATGCATGACTTTGGTGCAGCCTGGCAGCAAGTTAGGGTAATGGGTGGGTGAGCTGGTGACTTTTCTAGAGGTGTAATGGCAGGCTTTACAGGTTGTGGATGGTGTAAGGTGTGTCCTGACTCACCAACTGAACAGTATATAGCAGAGTGCATGGAGGTGTGTGGTTGAAGAAAGTTGTGAGAATATTGGATTGAGACCAGTATTGGGTAAGCAGCATAATAAATCTGAATGAACATTAAGAGAGTAGATTAAGTTATTAGTGGACTAGGTTGAATGAGGCTAACTAGGTAGTCTGGTAATGGGAAGGTATCTAGGGATCTGAGTAAATTAGGTATGGGAATACCATGAGAAGGTTTGTTGGTGAGATTAGATTCTGATGGAACATATAAGGAGGTGAGCCAAATAGTGAGTGTGCATTATGGTAATAATGTGCTGGAGCACACAGTTGTGTTATGGGTTTCTTGACTTTCCACCTTCAAGTGCATGTATGACACCCATATTGTCTGAATATATTTGAAGATGCACATTCAAAGTCCATGGTGTACTGCAAACAGCAGACAAAGTTCTATGGCAACCATCTCAGCCCACCCAATTTTTTGCTGGTTGGTGTCCCAGGATGGTAATAGTTTCCATGAGTCCCAATCCTCATTTAGTACAACTCTGATGCCCCACAATGTAGAGGCATCAACCCATAGTTTTATATCTGAAACAGGAGGTGGGCATGAAATGTTTGAGCCACAGAATGATAACAAGAGTTGGACACACCACCACTCAATGTCCTGTAGTACAGTCTTGTTGGGGGTTCAATGACTAAATGGTGATTTGTAATTGAGGGAAGATGAGAATTGAGAAATAGAAGGAAGTCAGGACCAGCCATCAGGGATAGCCAAAGAACAGTGAACTAAAGTTCCAAGTATTGAGTCTACCTCCCTTTGAGAAAAGGAGGTCCCAGATAACCAGACTGTAAGCTTATTGAAGTAGTGTTGTTTCTTCTCTTTAGGGATCTCTACTGTTTTAGCATTGAGATTCCAAATGAAGCCAAGATATTTAAACTTAGTGGCAAATGGCTGTGTTTTCAAATCCTTCCATGGCCAGCCTAATCTTGATGCAAGTTGATATAGGGTGGTGATATCATAGGAGAATAATGGCTTTCCAGAGTCCTCAAAGGCACAAGGGTATCAAAATGACACAAAAGCATCCACCCAGTTTTTGCAAAGTGCCTTAGTATGGTTGCAAATAATGATGGATTTGGCATCAGTGATGTGACTAAATATGCCACCTGAACTGCTGGCACCAAAAGGAGAGTTGTGGTCTATATAGTATTTATTGTTCCAGTGGATGACAAAATGTGATTGTTGTGAAGGAAGTATGGGACAACAGCAAAAGGCAGAGTCAACATCTAAAGTGGCAGCCTCTGTGCCATGAGGGGCATCCATGACAATCTCAGAAACTTGTTTAAAGGTGCCCCAGTTGCATCTAAAGGATTCTGGATCAATTTTGGCATTTACAGAAGAGCAGAAGGGGTCATTGCATGGGTAAGAGAAGTCTTGGACAATACAGAATTCAATTTCAGAATTAGCTTTTGGGACTACACCCAATGGAGATTTCTGAAAGGGGCCAATAAGCATTTCCAAACAAGATTTGAAGAAAGGTCCACTATAATGCTTGGCTGAGATTTCTCTCTTAATGTGAGTTTTGACAGCCTCAGGGTGAGTAAGAGCTGAGGAATGATTAGGAGAGGTGAAAGTATTTGTAAGGAATGAATGTACACCCATATCAAAGCCATTCCAAATTCTGACTGGTATATCTGCAAACTGGTTATATACACCTGCATTTCATAATTC
Source organism: Nidularia sp. FH-822889 (assembly GCA_036937115.1). Lineage (NCBI taxonomy): Eukaryota > Fungi > Basidiomycota > Agaricomycetes > Agaricales > Nidulariaceae > Nidularia > Nidularia sp. FH-822889. Next base: position 24,870 of record JASFDF010000301.1, read on the forward strand.
TTCCTCCAAAGCTTCTGTGATGTTGGGGGTTATAATTGGGAGAAGATCAGATTGAGATACAGAGTTGTGCTCCATGGTTTTTCTGCCACATAGCAAGCACCAGTGGGCACCATGGGCACAGTTTGAGCCTTGCACGCAGCCTGAGAGTCCATTCCATGTGAAGCAGTAGCTGTTGCTATTCTTATCACATTATCTGTCACCTGTGCAGCATACCAATATGTGGCATTTGGAGCCATTGATAAGGTGGATGGCATTGCAGTTACATGAGATATGAGATCTTGATCTGTCTCCACAGATGAAGCAGTGTGTTTCTGGTCTACTAGTGGAGGAATGGTGTCCAACAGATTCATGCTGTGGAAAAATATGGAGTGGACCAGCAGTAAAGGAGGTTGAGGGACAATTCAGGGTGGGAGGAATATGGTCTGACAATCTGAGCTCTTGACAAAGTGAGTCTGCTGCACATGTTGCAGTGAAATGTGTTTCTGTTAAGGCAACACTATCAGGATGACAAGGCCACTAACACCAAGCTTGAGCAATGGAGAGGAGAATAGGGGAGTGAGACATCCAATGACTTAAGACATCCTTTAGACAGTGGGATTCCTAAGAGATTGAAGCTGAGGCTAGCTACTGTACATGAGGGGTTTATATACTACTGAGCACTACTAGAATATTCTGAAGGGACAACTAACTACTGCATATCTAGGCTAAATAAGCATCTGAGTCATATATAGCTGAGTAAGCTATGACTGAGTGAGTCATAGCTCAGTAAGACACAGCTAAGTAATTGACTTAGTAAGCCTCTAACTCAGAACTAGATTATCTATATTCTATATTCTAGAATGTTCCATGTTCTAGAACATTCCATGGATAAAGTATATTCCATGGGTCAAGTATATTTCAGGAATATAGTGAACTCTGACAGTTTCCAAGTCATTCCATATCCCAATGTGGAATTGAGCAGGGTCCAATTCTGTCTGAGTTGACCTTTGACAAACCTCTATGTTGTATGCAAGCCATAATGGCCATAATTCAGCCTGATCTTCCTTATTAACAGTGTGCACAATCCATAGAGGGTACTCTTCAGAATGGAATTCATGAATGAGTCCTTTTAGTTGTCTTCATCATTGATGCTATTCATCAAAAGTAAGGGAATGTTCCCCATTATCAGGTAAGGGCCTTTCAACAGAGAATATCTGTCCCATTGTGGAGTCAATAGAGTATACATCCTTCAGTGTTTTAGGAGCATTGCCAAGGGCAGTAGCAATCAGTGAGGAAAGTAAGAGGGACATAGATATTCCACCCATCTGCAAACTTTTTATGGATGGAGTCAGAGACCAGATATGCAGCACCATCCTCTATAGCATCAATGCATCAGGCTGGTCACTTTCAGGACAATCAGGGATTCACCACAGTTGAGTGGGGAACTGAGTTAGCTTTATGAATGTGTGGTGTGCCAGTCATAAACAAGTCAAGCACATCTAAGCAAGTTGTAGTTAGCTAACTAGTAGGAACAGCATATGCAGAACATAGATGTATAGCATGCCAAGCATGGAGATACAGTGGCGGCAGATCAAAATGCACGTGACCACATTTCATCCTCGCACCAAACTGTATCACTCATTCCTCACGAATCTGGGCCTCATTAATTACTAAAAAATAATGTATTTGTAGCTACAAGCCCATGGAATATTAATATGAGACAAAATCTGGAATATATCAAATTCTATGTACAGAAATAAAATAAAACATTAATAGTGCGATTTCTGCAAAAAAGCAGAAGAAAGATGAGAGTGGCATTCAACGAGAAAAGATCACAAAAAAGTTAAACATACCTCTAGTTTTAGTACTTGGTCCACCTTCCCTTTGCTAAATAGCATGCCTCAATTCTACGAGGAATTGAGCAATATAACTTTCGAATATATTTGATGTCTAATTTTGACCACTCATCCTGTAAAGCGGCCCATAGCTCCTCGAGATTTCGTGGCTGAACTTCACGCTGCCGAATTTGGCGATCGAGGCAATCCCAGACTGGTTCAATAATATTTTGGTCTGGTGAGGATGGTGCCCAGGGGAGTACTCGGATACAATTCTGCTTGAACCAAGCAGTTGCCAGCTTTGACGTGTGCTTTGGATCGTTATCTTGCTGAAAAATCATGTTGTGTGGGCTGATATTTCGGTCACTGAGTGAACTCAGGAAGGATGTGGAAAGAATAGAAACATACTGAGCGGCATTCATCCGTCCCTCAACGCGATGAAGCCGCCCTGGCCCCCACCAGGAAATAACTCCCCAAACCATCAAACTGCCTCCCCCATGCTTGACAACCTTAGACACATTCCTGTCCAGCAACTCTTCCCCAACCCTTCTACGGCAGTAGCTCCTTCCATCTGACCCAAAAATATTGAACTTTGACTCATCGCTAAACCAGACTTTGCGCCAGAAAAATTCACGGCGTTTCCGGAAACTTTGTGCCCAAAGATTTTGCCCAATAATATGTCGCTTTGAAAGCCAGGGCTTCTTTCTGCATATCCGACCATTCAGACCATGCCTTCGGAACATGGCACGGACAGTGGTTGGGGCTAAATCCTGGAACAGCTTGCGCTGGACAGCAGTTGCATCACGACATTCCCCAGAATTGATG
>JASFDF010000302.1:0-27442 GCA_036937115.1 Nidularia sp. FH-822889
TCCCTCTGATGAGCTGAGCTCTTGTTGTTCATCCTCATCTCTGTTCTTATTATCTTCTATTCTAAATACAGGACTAAAATAATGAGTGGCACAGCACATAAGCTGAAGCCAATGTCCTATATTGTCTAGCATCTCTAGGTATCATAGGACTTGTTCCTTGGCCATACTATCCTACTTGTCTAGCTGTGTTTGGGTCTTGACATCAAGAAGTAGGTGTCTTGAGGAAGAATCCAGAACTATCCTTGACTATAGCATAATGGTTTTCCACCATTATTTATTTTTGAACTAAGTCTAGCCTTTATGGTTTCCAGATAAAGGGAGATAATACTATCTGCAGGTTCTCCAGAAGGTGGAGACTCTTTCTCAGATCCAGAGTCATGTCCAATATCACTATCAGTATCACAGTCAGATTCAGAATCAGAATCATTAGCCAAATTTTCTGCAGCACTGTGTTTTTGCACAGCTGCTGTGTCAATAGATATTTGCAAATTCTTTGCTACATAGAAAAATGAATTAGATGTCTTGTAACTTAAAAATTAAAAATTAAATACCTGCTCTCAAATTTTGCTGAATAATATCCTGTGAATTACTAGAAGAAAGATCAACAGCATGTTAGTACTGCCAGTCTCAGGCAAAGTAGCAGGTCCAGATGTAGTTATAGATGCAACTTCTTGAGCATGTTCTTCTGTGCCTAGCTGTCTATCTGAAAAGTAAAAGTTAGATATTGAAATTAATATACAAGTGAAGGAGATTCTACTGAAGAAAAGTCCAGAATGCTTTGAGGTTCTTTAGCAGGCATATAGCAGAATCTTTTTGAACCTGTAGCTGAGTGATTTTCAGCCAGTTAGTCAATATAAAAATGTTAGAAATCAAATACAGGTGTTCTCATCTTCCCCCTTCTCTGAGGATGACTCAGAAGATGATTCAGACAGAGCTACAGTCCCAAAAGTGGATATCCAAGCCTTTTTCTTTCTTCCAGCACCTGTTCTAGCACCTCCAGCATGTTGTCCTGGCTTATTGATAATTCCTTCAGGTCTGCCACCAGCCATAGTTAATGTTTCCACTTTAAATCAAGAGAATCCATTGAGAACTGAGGGAGAAAGACAAGTAACAAAAACAGAGCTGTATTGGCAGCAGATGCACAACAGTGCCACATTTTTGGTCACATGACTACATAGGATAGCTACTTTTGGGGGTGTGTGAAGTCCAATAACCATATTTGGAGTGTTAACAGGGCATGGGAAGTCCAATAGCTGTATTTTGAGTAGTGCTGCTGCTGCTCAGCTTAGCTTGGCTCAGCTCAGCTTAGACCATTTTTGGCAACATGTAGCTCCAAAGCTGAGCTGAGCTATTTTAGGTCCAACTTTCTTAACTTGCTCAGGGCTCAGCTTATGGCTAGCTGTGGCTCCATAGTCAAATAGATATATATTTGGCAATCACTGGTCACTATGCAACCTCAGCTAACAGACTCTGTATGAATACATTGATATCTTCCAGAATATCTGTCTCTTCTTGCATTCCTTCTCTGAAGCTTCCAACTCCTCCTCCTTTGTAGTCCCTGCACTGAAATCTAAATGCTTATCATTCCTGAGTGTAAATTTGAGTGTTTGCAAAGCTTCTATTAGCTCAGGAGCAATGCAGTTCCTTCTCATTGTTGTAGTTTCCTTTGCAGATGAAAAGACTTGCTTGCAAGGCACAGCAGAGCCTTGAATAGGTAAGAAGTACATTGCAGCTGAAAAAGCTGTTGGATAACAGAGCTGATTCTCCTAAAACCAAAGTTAGGTCAAGGCTCATAATTTAGTAGTGATTATTCACCTGCCAAAATATCTGAGAGTTGGAGCCAGTTCAGATATCTGATAGATATCTTTCAACCTTGCTTTCAAGAGTATTGCCTTGGGGTTCATTTTGGCCAGTGCTCCAAAAACCAAGAAGATCATCAGCCCATGAGGAGCTGTGAGCCATAGCAACATCTGCTTGAGGAGCAGTGCTTGCAGTACAATGATGAGCAGGGGTGTGTGTCAGCCTAGAGGCTAAATTATTGGCTTCATAATATGGACAGAGCCTAAAATGGAATCTCAGGAACATTGTAACATAATTCACTAACTTTATGTACTTTACTAATAAAAAGATCTTTTGCCCATTGATACCTGTGTGGCTCATATTGTGTATAGTAGCATAGCTTCATTGCTGGGTTAAGGACTGTAAACAGGTCAGTTAAGCATATAAAAAATATAAATATAAATTCACTTACTGATGGCAACAACATATGTCAGATTGAGATCAGCATGATCTCAATAACCATTCAGTTTGTCTAAGCCAGCTTGAAGTATTTCTGATGTCTCAGGGTGCTTTTTTTGATGCTCCTTCCAGATGTGAACCATAGCTTTGAAAGACAGGATGGCATCACAGAGTGTTGGTATTTTCTCAGCTGACAGGCACTGCTGAAATACATGCAGAATCTACAGGATTTCATTAGACATGAACATAGTAGTCTTGGAAGAATTGAATTAAGCTTACCAAGAGAATTATATGGAATGATTTGAGAGCTTTCCACTCATTGTCATTTAGATGATATTTTTGAAGCTCATTGAAGCCAGAGTAGTCAAGCAATTTGTTAATTGCCTAAGCAAAAAATTAGCACATATACATAAGAAAGAATAGAGAGCAAAGACTGACATAGCAGACAGATATCACATGTTCTATCATAAGCAGCATTGATGACCATTAGATCTCCATATCTCAAAGGAGTTGTAGATCTTTCTTGTAATTGCCTTGGATATCTCACTAAAATACTGCTGACAAAGAGATGATGCTCAAATCTATTGAAAAAGATGTTAGACCAAGGAAGGAAGACATATTGATGCAATTTACCACTTTTATCAAGACTCAGATGGCTACAACAGGGTCTTGATCAAGGTCATCCATAAAGGTACTAGTCTTGTTATTGCCAGTAATATTGTCAAAACTGGCATTGCCATAGTCAAGTTTTGATATTGCAGATAGAATGGCTTTGCATGCTAGATTTATGATATGAGGAAAACAACTAATTAAAAATAATCAGTAACAATTACTCTGTACCCATGATAAATAGCATCTTACCATATCCTGCATGACACCTTATTGAAAAAGTGATAACCATGTTCTTCCATTAATTCTTGGAATCTTGCAATGAATGTGTTGTTGTTAGATGTGTTATCCATTGTTATCCATCCCACCTAGTCACATTATTAGTATGTAATTAATAGCAAATTAGTTATGCAGACAATACCTTTGATAAAATGCCAATGCAGTCCAATATATGAAAGAATACTGCTGCAAGATGTTCTCTATTGTGACAGCCTAGGACACAGTGGAAGCCAATTAAATCAGAGTGCAATTGTATCAGATGTTGAGGACCATCAGTAGTCTGGACTGTTACTGATTCCATCCAGTGCACATTCAAAGTGATGAATGGCTTCTTGTCAGGATCTCTCCATAAGTATGTTGTAAAAGAGATCCTTCTGAATGATTTCTGCTCAAAGTTTAGCTACAATATAGATATTAAAATAAAGGAAAATATAACACACTGACATTTCATCCTGGAGTTTATTAAGGTGCTCTTCCCAGGCCTCTAATATTCTATCATGTGTGTTTGTGCAATGGAGGATGTCATCATCTTTCAGCTCCTCCCAGAGCATCAAGAAAACTGCCCTCAAATTCAGATTCTCAGTAATGTTAATACTCTAACAGAAGCAATGAACAAGCAATTATGATATAGGTTATAAAAATGGCAATGTGCCTGATCATCTGCAATAATGAAATCCATGAATGCATTGGCAAATGCTTCTTGTGCAAAAGGTGGATGAGGTGGGGATTTCATGGGGGAAGTAGTGTTATGAGCCTGTTCCTGATTGCACCTAAAGCTGCATATGTCTGCCTGGATAGCCTTAGCAGTGATCAGAATTTGGAGCTGATCACTTCTGAGAATCCATGCATTGATGTGGCTGTCAACAAGATGCTGGTGTTTGACTGATGTACCTGTAGATTTCTTATAACCTTGAACCTTGTGATGGGAGTTGCTTGCATGTTGGTGGCTGCAAATGCAATATATTAGGATACTATATGACAATTGCATTTCAGAATATTGACTTACATGCAGAAAATGCATTCATGATGACCCCCATTCTCCTTGTAAAAATTCCATACATCCTTAGCCCTCTTGTCATTCATCTTACCAACATGGTGAAACCTAGGACTCCTGAATGTGCTATGTGGACCAGCTCAAGGAGACCCACATGCATGAGTATTCATGGTGGGACTGCAGGAAGTGCTCAAAGTGGATGGATGGTTTGGTGAAGGAAATTTCTTGCCAGCACTGGAGCAAGTAGAAGGAGTAGACAATGGTAGTTCCTGAGGATCAAGGAGGCTAGCATTGAATGGCTTGTCTATAAAGAATGGATTATTAGGTGGATTGGCTGGCACTGGAGTGGCTTGCAAAGGATCTAAAGTAATAAAATTAACTGCATTGTTCAAGCATAATTGACAATTTCAAACTTACAGGTAGGCCCATCCTCATCCTCAACTTTCTCTACTGTGGGAAGGAAATGGGAGTTGTTGGGCTGTGGTGCTAACACATTGCATATGCTTTGATTGACAGTTAAAAAATCTGCTGGAGCTGGAGCTGTGTTGTTCCCAGCAGGCTGTGCTCATGAAGGTGGGAGGGCTTGGCTCATACTTGATAAAATTCAATGCCATAGAACAGTTTGACTTCCTGCCAGAATGATGAACATGAGCATTGGAAGGCTCCAGGATGTTCAAAGGATTAGCATTCAGGGCAGTACCCCCATTCACTGGAGGAACAGCATTTGAAACAGGAGCAGGAGCATTCACTGAATGAATAAAATCTGCAACACTCTATGAAAAATAGAGTGAAGTTAGTGAGATGTACAATTGACTTGAAAGGTCAGTTCTAAAGCCCCATTTGGATGTGTGGTGTTTTGCCAAGGAGTGTGAGGAGGCATTGGTACTTATTGATTTGAAGAATCAACACCTAATCGTTATACTGTGAAAAAGAAGTGTACAAAATACATGAATGAATTGTTAGCTGATCTGTTTGTGAAATTTGAATTTGCTGCAATGGTGTATGAGGGCACATTGTGCCACTTCATTGAATGGGAGACCAGGGGCAATTTGGGTCCCTGTCTTGATATTTTGCCTCTAACTGTAAAGGAAGAAAATCAAGGCACAATCAACAAGTAGAGAATAGAATAGCATGCACCTTTAAGGTCCCTGTTGCTAAAATTTGATGACAATTAGAGAGAAATATAATTGAATTATGTGCAAGTGGAGTCAGGAGAAATGAAGCACAAGTCAGATGACTGTCAATAAAGTATGACTAAGTATCATGTGTGGATTTTAGTGTAAAATATATGAAACAGTACTCAGCTACCTTGACATGATGTCCAAGATTCCCTGTACTTTCTAAGTTGGGCTGTACATTTGGAGCAAGCTAATAAGGGTCTGTTTGGCACCCAGCCTTCATCAAGGCAATCACAGAGCAGTCTGCTAAAATCACACCTTCATAGTGTTTTCTGGCTCTGAGGTTTGCCCCAAAGGTGTGAATTTGGTGGGTGATGACAAGAATAGTAGTAGTGGGATTGTAGGTATGTACTACAAAGAGTGGGATTGACCAGCAAACAGTGGGATTGACAATGAAAGGGTAGGATTGTGTTGCAAATAGTGGGATAGGATTTATCCTTACTAGTGGGATAATTTGACCAGAGTGGGATATGCCATATTTTTGTTTTTTTTCTGAAGGCTGCTAGAAGACAGTGTGCTGTGATGCTATTTCTGAAAATGCCACTCATAAAATGCCTCAGTGCATTCACAGATACATACAGTAATGTACAGTTAACAAAGTAAAAAGTTGAGTCTCATTTGGAAAGTAAGATGTTCTTAATTAAAACTACAAGTTATCCAATGCTAATGCCTTTGCACTCTTGGTTCAGGTCCAACATGAACCTTCAGGTAGGATATCAGCTTCATTGATTTCATTGACCTTTTTATGCCTGGGAGCCCAGGTGGCATTGTTTTGTGATGCACTATGCATGCCTTCATATTGGTGAGTCATTATTATTGTAATTTGAACCACAACTAATTATGACTAACTAGTGATTTTCACAGCTACATAGGGAAATCTCCTACACCCCCCTTAGGCATTAGTTATTGTGAACATCCCTCAGACATTGAAATGATTTTCCACATGCTAATCCCACTATCAGTGCTGTATCCCACTATTGCAACACAATCCCACTGTTCCACTATTGATCCCACTGTCTGCCTCCCAACCCCACTCTTTGTAGTACATACCTACAATCCCACTAGTACTATTCTTGTATATACCTGATTTTGGCAAACTGCTCTGTAATTGTTTGACAAAGGCTAGGCATTGAACAAGCTATAAGTATATCAATGAAAATTTCAGGGGAACCAATAGCATACCTAATATCCTCCTCATTTCATGCTTGGTGTGGCCAACTTTGCAAATCTGCAGCACTTCTGGACAGCTGATCAAGTATATGATTAATTCAATTATAATATGAAGGACAAGCTTTGCTCATTATAAAATTGGATACATAATAAATCAATTATGTACTTGATAATCTGCTCATTTTTTTGCTTGGTGAAGGTTGAATCATTGCAGATGCCCAAAAATTGGCAGCATATCTCGGCAGCTGATCAAAGATAAGATAGGTTGCTCACCAGAACTTTGAGAAAATGGGACACATGATATCATCATATCACAATAAGATCACAACCTCCGGAGGTCTGAATTTCCTTATCATACTGTCATGCATGAAGACAAAAGATGTGGCAGAGGATGCTATTAACTATAACATAAGTAAGATAATGCTAGAGAATAATTGCCAGTAGAAAAATTACTGCTTGTTGTTGAGGTAGTGTTGGCAAAGTTTGGTTCAGTGTGGTTCAGCCAAGATTTTAGCTAAACTCTGAACTGGACTCTAGGTTCAGTTTGGTCAAAATTGCTGAACTCTGAATGGGACCATCAGTTCAGGTTCAAAATGGTTCAGTTCAGGTTCATGATAGGTTCAAACCAAGAACCAAATGGAATTTTTTAGTGTAAAAACAGAATTCAGTTCTACATGATAATATATGTAGAAATTATGTATGAGGGAAGTCTGGAAAGCATACAACAAATCTAATGTCAAAATCTTTTTTTGAAATAAATATCCTGCCCATCCGATGCAGAATCTAGTTTTCAAATGTGAAGTCCAGCTCTTTTAATCAGAAAAAATTGATTGCCAAATAAATAAATAAGAATGTAGAGTGAAACATCATACTAAAAATTCCAATGACTATGTGAGCTATTGCATTGTCCCTCTCCATTGTGGCAAGGGACAATTGGATAATTTCAATGCAAATATCATGTGTTTGTTGGATGCCAATGCTTGCAAGATGTCTCAGTTACAGAAAGATTATTGCCCAGTAGTATTGTATTATATTGACAGAACAGAGAGAATTTATTGAAAGTATTTACCATTCTATTCATTGACAACCCTAGTGCAACAAACTAGATTATATAAGTTAAAGAGCATTGCAACAGACTTGGAGGGGAAGAACCTACTGTAGATGAGACACTATGGCCAGCATGAAAGTATTTAGGAAGTGAATAAGGTCCAGGAGACATGAAATATCTTGAGTGTGAATTCTACATATAGAAGCATGATCATGAAGTTGTTGTCATTGTTTGAAATGATGTGCAGCCTAGTTGCCCACATGGGAGAGGAGAAAATCTAAAAAACTCTAAATTATATATCCCATTATGTGAACTTCTAGCAGAATCCTCGAGCCTGAAATTTACATTAGTTTGAATGTATTTGGACATGTTCAGATGCACTTAGCAAAATATAACTTTACCCAAACCATGAACTGGGTCCAGCATTTGGTTCAGGCTAAAGTGTTAAACTTTGAACTGAAGTTCAGAACTGAACTTGCACAACATTATGTTGAGAAAGCTGAGCTGGTCAGGGATGTCTAATCAATATTAGGGAACCTCAATTTAATCATGAAACAATAGCAGTAGCTGATGAGAAAGGCTTACTTAATACCACTTGCAGCTGGCTCCCATTTATCATGACCAACAATCTTCTTTGATCACTGTTATGAGGATGGGTTGAGAGGAGTGTCTTGTAGTATGGTGGATGAAGAAAAGAAGGGGTGTGTGCAGTTGGGGTCTGTGGATGGTGCAGCAGAGGGATGTGAGCATATGCATGGAGGGTATGTATGCACAGGATGAAGAGTCTGTCTTATATTATTTAGTTAATATGAGCCAAGTTGTATACTAGATAAGCTTGAACTATAAAAAAATTCAACAAATGCTATGAAGGTTTGCTTATTGAACTTAACTTAATTCTCATTTACATGAGGCATCAGTGAGTCACAATGCCAAACACAATTTGATCCAACAAAAATGGAATGCATCTACAAGCACAATGTGTGAGCAATATATTTTTATCTTGTTACTATCATCTCTCTCATATCCCTGTTATAAATGTTAAAAACAGATATTGGAAATAGTCATTTAGATAGATAGATACAGACACATTCATTCATTATGTAATTAAAACTCAGTTGCAATTTTGTACTACTAATTGCTTACTGTGACACATAACACCTCACCATCATTCTCCTGGTATGTTGTTGCTGAGGTATGTGCACCCACATTCATTATTAATTTCCACTTTACCTATTAGTTTATAAAACATCTATTTACTTTAGGTTGTGGGTCCCAGGAACTGCTGAGTCATGCCACATCACTGCCACTGCATTTGAAGCTCTTCAATTTCAAGCCTTCAGAGACACAACACACCTTGTGTACCCTGAATTTAGCAGCAGCACAACTGTAATAGGCATTCCTTCTATGTTCTAGGCTACAACCTCAAGTGCTAGGTCACCACACTTTCCTTTTTGAGGGTTTTGCCCACTGCTGCAGCCTTGCTCCTCTTTCTCAGCATTCAACATTGCAATTTTCATCATTCCCTCAGTCCTTTTTAGGCATGCTCATCACTTTTGAGCTCACACACTCCTTTTTTGACATCCCCTGCCTCTCTGCCACACTTCTGCTACCTCTGAAATCATTCTGCCAAAAAAATGTGGTAACATGACATCATTTACACCAAAATTGCAACTTGCTCACTATGTCTACTACTACTTTGGATACTAACTATTACTCTGACTACCACTATGTTGAGAAATTCACTCATAGGAATGATAATTCCTGGGCACTTCTTGTGCAGGCTGAGCTCATGAAAGTTGGTGTCTGGCACCTCTGTACTGTTGAGGAAATCACTTACCCTCACCCAGATGCACCAAAACATGTACATTCAGTTAATGTCCCTAGAACTATTGGACCCAAACAGTCAAACTTCTGAGTCTACCACACATCAGGAACATATTTTAGACATGGAGTACAGCTAGCTAATGTGTAAATACAAAGAGGACATCTACCAGTATAATGAGTACATCTGTTGTAATGACAAAGCTGTCAGGACTATCACCCTAATAGTTGAGTGAGATCAACTTCAGCATTTTGAGGGTCTTACTACTGCCAAAAACATCTGGAAAACACTACATGCAGCTCATGCTCATGTGCATACTGGACTTACTGCCTTCTATACAAAGATTGGCATGCTGGAGAACAAGTACTCTGCAGGTGAGAACATGCATGCCTACCTTTCTTTCCTACAGATAGAGAATTTTAAACTTGTAACCAAAAGTTTTGATGACAAATTTCTTGCCTGACTCATGCTCTTGTCCCTTCTATTGTTACATCTGCAATCTCTTCTGACATTCTCTGACACTTTCTGACTCTGCTTTTTATACCCCTGCTATGCTTCTGACATTTTCCACCCATTTCCATTCATTGCTAATCTCTGAACTATTATTATCATTATTTGTCACTCACAATACAATTGCTGTTTCTATGTACACTTCCACTCAATTACATTTCCACTATTGTTTCTGCTACTTTTATTATGTGTCAAAAACTTTTATTATTCCTCATATCCATAGTATTGCTACTTCTTTTATTACTACAATTAGCAATAGCCATATTTAAGTAGCTCTGTTCTGTACTATAGCCTCCAATCTGAATATCAAATAAGATCATCTCTAATCCTCTGACTAAGTTACAACCAGTCTTCTGATTCACTTCTGACTCTCTTTTGACCTTTCTTCTAGTTGACCTATGTTGACTATTTTTATTGCTGTTGACACTAGACTTGGAGTCTAGTTGTCATTATCCTTTGATCATTTCTGACACCCTTCCAACATCTTGTAATTACCTTCTGCCATGTGGACCACTCACCTAAGTTAGAACCCACAAGAACTGGAAGGGTGCAGCACATAAGCTGAAGCTGACAGTTCTTACCTTTAGTGTTATGGTCAGGAATCCTTCCAATGTTACTTCTGACATTTTCCAACATAGCATTATTGTAGCATATGTCCTCTAGTTCCTATTTGCCTTCAGAACAAACTTGACATCCACACAATGATAAATGGGAGACCCTAGTTATTGCTTTGCTACAGTCATCTGACCACAACAAATCCCTTGTCTCTGCTTGCCACCTTATAATTGAATATCATTGTATCACAGGTGCTGATGGCAATTCTGATTCTCCTCTAGCTGCTCATACTTCAAACAAGTTGAGTAAGAAGAAGAAATGTGGATACTGCAAATATGAGGGGCATATTGAGGAAAACTGCAATATCAAGAAATGGGATCTTGCAAATGGGACCACTGAGGGCAAGAACAAAGGTACTAAAATGGTCAAACAGTTAGCTAAGGGAAACATAGCCTCATCTAAGGATAAGAATATCTCTACAGCCACTGTCACCTCTATCACCTCCATTTTCCCCTCCAGCTCACCTGAATGGGATGATAATGATACTGTTCATGTCTTCATAGCCAAAAGCATCATAGCAAATCTTGCTTATTCTTCACATGATCAAACCTTCAATAATTCAGAATGCTCATCCCACCAAAAACACCTACAAGCTTCTTGATAAGCAGATTCAAATCCACCTCAGGGACACCTCTATCATGGAGGCCATACACATAAGGTCCCTTTGATACCTGATGGACATACCTAATGGTGTTGTTCCTGCTATAATACCAGATGCACTACATGTTTCCAGCTGAGTTGCCACACTCCTTTCTATTGCTCATCTCACTGACCACAAACATGAGATTACTTTTAAAGGTTGAAAAGGGGTTGGAGTCTGTAGAGTAGATTGACAATAAAACCATTTCACTTCCCTACAGACTGGTCACTACCTCTTAAGTTCATTGGGGGCAAGTCTGAAGTGTAATTGTATTCAAAAATGTGTTACAAATGGCACAGGATAATATAAATGGATGTCTGACACTATGCTAGCTAGATAAAGTGAATGGTCTTCCTTTTCACTTATCTAGCTATAACTCTTCAAGATGGTCTTCCTGTCTCTAGAGCTTGCAAGGTCACTTTGTTCTAAGTGTAGATAGGTTTCTTTTCAAATATAAATCTCTCAAATCTACAAGGGTGGTCTTCCTTCCCTTATAGATGCTAATGGTCTCTCTGAAAACTAGGTTGGGATGGTCTTCCTTTCCCTCTTGAATTCCCCAAAGCACAGTGGTCTTCCTTCTGCCTTTGGGTGAAGATTCCAGGAGATGGTCTTCCTTTCTCCTGAAATTGCACTTTTTACTAATTAAGTCAAAAGGGATGGTCTTCCTGTCCCTTAGGCCTCTCAAATCACTTAAACACTTCTAGGACTTAGTCCTTAACTTTGTTATATGGTACTCAGTTTGTCTCTCTCTTAGATTAAGGTATAGGGTAGTTTTCTGTCTCAGATTACTAACTCTAGCTAGTACTTCTAACTTTGAAACCAAACTGGAATATGCTCATATCTCTGACTTAGTGTGGCAGGAGCAGACAAGCTTGGCACTGTGGAGCGCATTGTGAGAGAATGGGGGTGAAATCCCTGTTGTTTTTTCATCCCTCATCTTTGAGCTTTTATGCCATCCAGGATGGCTATTCTTAGCTCAAGTCTTGGCTCAGTTTTTGGTTTGCTCATATTTTGGGCATTGCTTACTAGTGATTGCATGTTTATTTATATTTATTCCCTGGGAAGGTGTCTTGCCAGTGCCTTTCTCTTCTATTTTGCTCTCTTCTTTGGAGCCTAGCTACATATCTGACATATTGTCCATTTATGTCTTTCTCACTTATCTTTCATTTGTGCCTATAGGGTTTCTTATGTGGTATTGGTCTGCATGTCTCATTTACCATTATGTTATATTCTACTCACATGTGATTATCCCTATGTTCTTCTCTCATGCGACATTCTCCTGTGTTTCTTATTCTTTCATTGTGTGTAGTTGTTACAGCTCGTGTCTGAAGCCAAACAAACACCACTGTCACTTCGGTTTGGCTGTACCATAGCTGCACTTGGTTACGGTTTAGCTGTATCGGTCCCTTTATGTACCAGCTGCTGGTGCTATGTTCAGCACTGCTGCACTCCACCTTTTTCCTTCCTTCTAGCTAGTCTGTTTTCTTTAGTACTTAAAGCTTCATTATTGTACTTTATCCTGTCGTCACTAGCTGTCTTCACCAATATCATAATTTAGATGCTGATCTATGGTTTTCCCTTAGTGTTTAGGTGTAGATCCACCTAGGGCATATCAAGGTAATAGCTGTCTTATCTACAGCTCTAATCAGTGTTGTGTTGCAACTACAACAAAGATGAGTGGAGGTCTTTACAGACTTCTAGCTCAACCTTTATCAAAGGAGTATGCAAATCTTGCTTGTTCACCCTCACACATTGACATAAACATTCTTTGCCATTGTCTAGGCTACCTTGGCTTTGATAACATCAAATGCCTAGTTGCTAAAGGCATGGTGGAGGATATACAGATAGTGGGAGAGCATATAGATTTTTGTGTGGCTTGTGTAAATGGTAGACAGTATAGCTACCCATTTCCCCCTTCCAAAATGAGAGCTAGACACAAGTTGAATCTCATCCACTCTTTGAGAGCACTGGTACTTTTGAAGAGTGCAAATCCCTTCCTCCTAGCCAGAAAGCAATTGACTAAGTGTTCAAAATCAAGTGCCATGCTGGTGGGTCAATTGAGTGTTACATGGTTCATATAGGTGCTAAAGGGTACCTCCAAAGGCCCAGCATTGACTTTGATGAAACTTTTGCTCTAGTTGTTAAACTTACCTCCATTTGTGTCCTCTGTGCCCTGGCTGTCCATTTCAGCCTCCATTTCAATTGCTTGGATGTTGAAACAGCATTCTTGAATGGCTGACTTGACATTGAGCTCTACCTGTAATTCCCTCAGGTATATGGTACTCAATCTGGAAAAATTGTGTACCTACTTTGGTCTATCTATGGTCTTAAGCAAGCATCTTGCATCTGGAATGATCTTCTTGATGCTGAACTTGCAAAAATTAGTTATAAGTGCATTCATGCAGATTACTGTCTTTATGTACTTGAAGATGGCAACACTCTTTGTTTCCTAGCTGTCTATGTTGATGACATGTGAAAAGGGGCTGTTATCAGCAGGGTAGAATTGCAATAAAATTGCTATGCTACCCTGCTGAGTAATCACAACCTCTCAAGTTCATTGGGGGCAAGTCTGAAATGAGTTTGTATTCAAATATGCTGTACAAATAGCACAAGGTATAATAGAAATGATGTCTGGCAGTGTGCTAGCTAGATGTAGTGAATGGACATCCTTTTCACTAATCTAGCTACAGGCTTGTTGTAATGGTCTTCCTACCTCTAGAGCTTTCAATGCCAATTTTTTCTAGATATAGATATGATTGCCCTTTATATAATCTTCACAATTCTCTAAGGGTGGTCTTTCTTCCCTTAAAAATACTAATGAACTCTCTAAGCTAGAAGGGATGGTCTTTCTTTCCCTTAATTCTCCCAAATATAGTGGTCTTCCTTCTATCTTTGGGCAAAGATTCCAGGAGATGGTCTTCCTGTCTCCTGAAATTGCACTTATCACTAACTAAGTCAAGAGCAATGGTCTTCCTGTCCCTCAGACTTCTCAATTCATTAAGACAACCTCAGGACTTGATCCTGGAATGTAGTTGAATGTAACTTGGTTTTTTGCTCTCTTTAAGTAGTGTATATAATGGTTTTTGCTCTCAAGATGCTAGCTCTAGATAGACCATCTAACTTTGAAACCAAACCAAGATTAGCTTGTATCTCTTGACTCAGCATTGCAGGAACTGAGGGGCTCATCACTGTGGATTGTGTTGTGAGAGAACAGGGGTGAAATCCCTGTTATCTTTTTCTTTTCTCACCCTTAGGTTTTTATTTCTCTGTTGGTCTCTATTTTTAGGTAAGTCACTAAACAGGTCTTTGATTCACTCACATCTTGGACATCTCTACTTGAGATCAAATTTTTATCCAAATTTGTCCTTCAGACTCTTATTGTACCAGTGCTTTTTCCTGCTATCTTGCTCCTTTCTTGGAGCCTAGTACATGCCTAAACACACTACCATTTTACATTTCCATTATTTGTATCTGTCATAGTCTGGTAAACTCTCCTCCTTAGATAGTGTGTATCTCAGTCTATTTCATCTATTATTGTTCTGCACCCTGCTTGTGTGTTATTGCAACTATGGCCTTCTTTCATACAATGTCCTGGCCATGTTTCCATTTGTCTCTTCATGTGTGCCTGTTATGCCTTACATCTGTCACCAAACACACTGTTGTTTCAGTTCAGCTTATGCTATAGATGCCCTTGGTTCTGGCTTAGCTATGTTGGCTCTATTTGGGTCCCAGATACTAAGTGCTATATTTAGTGCTGCTGTGCTCTGTGTTCTCTCCTTTGCTAGCTAGACATGCCTTCTTCCATACTTAGGGCTTTTTTATTGTACTTTATTCTGTTGTAGCTAGTTAGCTTCACTAATATCATAGCCTGGGTACTAAAACATGAATTCCCTTTAGTGTTCAGGTGTAGATCTGCCTGGGGCATATCACATGGCACTGTTAGGAAATGATCTTACTGTCATGGATGAGCATAAATGACTCCTTGGGCAGTGCTTTAAGGTTAAGGACCTTGGGCCTGTTAAGTAACTCCTTGGAATTGCAATTGACTATGACCATGAGACCCAAACTTTAGGACTTTACCAGACTTGCTACATCAAGGAATCTCTTGAGTATTATGGGATCACAGACAATCACTCTCACCCCACTCCTCTTAGATCAAATATCAAATTATCAAAAGATGATTGTCCACAAACAGATCCAGAAAAGGAAGAGATGCATGATTACCCACACCAGAGCCTCATTGGGACCATTATGTACACTATGCTTGGGACATGTCTAGACTTTGCATTTGCAGTGAGAGCCTTGGTGTCAATTCTTGTTCCTAAAGGTGAATAAGAACTAGAGGTCATAGTTTATGATAGCACAATGTCAGAAAGTGTCAGAAGTAATGTTGGAGGGATCTCTGACTGTAATGCTAAAAATCAGAACTGTTGGTTTCAGCTTATGTGCTGTGCCCTTCCAGTTCTTATGAGTTCTAATTTAGATGTGATCCATATGTCAGAAGTAAATACCACAGTGTTGGAAAGTTATTGGAGGCAACTGAGGGATGTGATAACTAGAGTCCAAGTCTAGTATTGAGGGCATCCTAAGACTTAGTCAACTAGAAGGAGAAGCCAGAAGGGAGTCTGAAGGTTGGAAGCAAATCAGAAAGACCAGGGATAATTTTAGTTGAGAGACTAGGTGTAACTTAGTCAATATTTGGGTTGGAGACTACAGTACAGAAAAGAGCTACTTAAATAATAGTATTGCTAATTGTAATGAAGTAGCAATTCTATGGTTACCTGAGTGGAAGTGTACCTAGAAATGATAATTGTATTGTGAGCATCAAATGATAAAGACAATAGTTCAGGGATTAAGGTAGAGGCAATACATACTCATCTAGTGACACAATAAATGAAATAGAGATATAAATTATTGAGCAACATCTAATAAAAATCTGTTCACAATAGTAATTATTAAATTTGAATTCCAAATTTTGGTTGCAGACAGAATTTTGAGAACTAGGACATAGTGATTTCTATCTCAATTTAAAGATCTCAAGGAAAGCAAAAACATCATGGGCATGGGATGTAATTACAAGGGAGCATTGACAACACTGTTTGTTGCATTGATGCAAAGATTCATCTCAGGTATGCCAGGTGATCTTGTAAATTTATAGACACATAGTGCGCCAAGTCAGTTGGACAGAGGTTATCTCCTAAGGATCTGATACAAGCAGTGCGAAGATGATACTGCGTATGAACGATGATAAGATCTGCGGTGTTTATGAGTTGGTTGGCATTTGTTTCACTTCTCGTGTAAGAGGTTTTGCAAGGAGTGATATGTAGGCCTAATGCTTGACTTACCAAATAATTTAGTAGGTTTTTACACCCTAAGCTGCGATTGGTGGAAAATCTATTGAGCTCTCGAACAGGAAGTAATCTGCTTTCATTTCTTGGGAATGCTAGAAGATAAGGGGTTATTGCGAGCGCAGGGATAGCTGGGAGATGCATTTGGAGTTAATCAGCACTTCGATGAGATTCTAGTCAACTTATCATCGGTCACGACTCTCTGGTAAATGTAAGGAGAAGGCCGTTTGACTAGGAGGTGCTACTAGTATCGTAGGATAGTGTGGAATGCATAGCCTGAGAGTGCTCGAAAACAGTGACGTACAAGAATAGTGGTGGTATTCGTAAGGCGATCGAGTCTCGACGTTATTAGCGGCAAGAATCTTGGAAAACTCCCCTTCTTCTCTGTCACGGTTGTGGTCTAGTTTATCGTGGGTGGGAGCCGCGGGGTGATCCGGCAGCAACCTACTGCTGGGTTCCAGCCTGCCTGAGTTGGCCCACTGTGGCCCGGGTCGAGACGCACCTTTGGTAGCAAGGCTGCTGCGAGGAGCTGCCTATTCAAGCGATAAGATATTAGCTCAGCTATTGATGAGCGGGCTGGGAGCTGACATATTGCGTAGCGGAGCTGGACATGAGCCAGCTACGTGATGGTAGCTCGGCTCGGCTTAAATACCGACTTAGTTCCTTGGCTCAGCAAAGCTGAGCCGAGCGGCGGCAGCACTAATTTGGAGTGTTAATAAGGTAGGTGGGAACTGATAACCAAAAGTGTTAACACCCCAAATCGGGCTATTTTCGGTTCCAGACACTGCACCATGGCCTGTCTATGTTATATCAACATTGCATGTGCTCCTATGCAATGTTTATAGCACCGGTTAATCATTGACACACGCTAATTCGTCCACAGCACACTCGGCGCTTACTTGAACGCTTATAAGTCCACTGCCACAATTAGCCTATCTACAGCACTTTCCTGCTTCACTATACCACTTATTGCACTGTGATGTTGCTATTACCTTCATCTCTTGGAGATATCCTCGCTCTAACCAGCATTGCATGCAAAGTTGTACAGTCATTGAACGACAGTAGTGGCTCGGCATCTGAATATCGAGCATTAGTCCAGGAATTCCGCTCTCTATCAGATACTCTGCTGATTACTGAGACCGTTGTCAATGGTCTACCTGGAACTACAAGCGACAGTGCAATATTGTCCAAAATGGATTTGGAGACCCAGAAATGTCGCTTAGTTATGGAGAAATTTCTGAACAAGGTGCAATCATACCACGATGCTCTAACCGATGGAGGACCGCAAAGGCGATTACGAGCTCTTCATGTTGTGTGGAAGAAGATATGTTGGGCTTTATTCATGAAGAAGGACATGGATACTGTTAGAAAGAAGGTTTCGGCTTATCAGCAGAGCATAATGCTTCTACTGGTATCAGCAAATTCGTTCGTAGACAGCATAATTCTTTCATGAAGATGGTAGCTAATGTTGAAGCTATGAACACAGAGATGTCCTTGCAAGGATTTCGAATTGCATTGGACAAATTCCTTCTGGGATAGGATACAGTTTATCAAATGCAATACAGGTCATAGATTGCTTGGGAAAGACAATAGTCCTTCCATGGGAGATTTGCTTTTCTTGGCAGGTGAATATCTTTAATATAATTTATGGCTATAAAATCCAGTTATTCACGATCAGATAGAAATTTTCTGTTACTATGAATGCTCTTTTTCTCGGCTGTCCGGGAGAAGGATATATCAAGAATGGGGAGTACAATGTTTCATCAGATGAAGGGCGGTGAATAGTGAGAAGAGAAGAATGGGAGGCTCTTGTACAGCCTCAAATGGAGCTTGAGTTAGGGATTATTCTACAATACACGAACACCACGAAAGAAAGACAAGAGTGTCCAAGATGTCGACATTCTAATCCTGCCACGATCCCGAAGGGAGGATGGATCAATTGGTCAGCATAGACTTCTTAATGTTGATAATTTGTTCAATTAACTATTTCTCAGTCTCCATTGTGACGGACGATTTCAAATTTCTGAGTCTGGAGCAAGCAACGAGATATCTGAAGAGATACTATATCCATCGGAAGGGACAAATTATGGTGATGGTAATCAACAGCAAGGTGCTAATGCAAGCAAAGGCGAAGCTCGACTCTTTTGTCGTATTCATCTCATCCTCATTGTAAGTCCTCTTTCATACCATGAAACTTCCTATTATCCCATATCATCCCATGGCTAATTGTTCTTGTGTAATTTTTTAGTCTCTAAATGTCTCACAACCTATGCCTTGGGCCCCCTATTCCAAGCCAGAATTGTCCTCTCAGCCTATCGACACGGTATGCATCATATTATACGAGTACCAAATATAGTGACAAATCTTTCTTCAGGACTTCGAGCCACCTTCTGTGCGTAATCACTTGGCAATTTGAAAGCCAGATATAACATATATTATATATTGCAGGCTGCATCCAAGCCACGGATTCTATTTCAAGTGGAGCCTATCCAGAAAGAGGTGCGTGAATTTACATGCAATATAACTACTCTTATCCGCTGTATTTAGACAAGAACAGACCCAGGGGGGATAAGTGTGCCCCTAAATAACGTCTGTCAAGCATTAAGACTACGTCCTGCATCAGAAGCACGGGCTGAAGGACCACGACATAATTCTGTCTGGATCGTAGTTATCTACAGTGTGTCCTATTTGTTATGGAATTAATTTTTATGTGACTGACCGTCGGTTATAATTCTAGTTGGAGGAATAGAATATGGTCGTGGTCAAGGTCGAACAAAAAAGATAGCCTCGGAGGTTGCTTCGATGCAGGCATTACAAAACCTTGAATCTCAGTATGGGGATGCGAGTCACCTGTGAAAGATCTAGCTGGCTATTATTTAAGTCCTTTTCAACTGTAGGAACCAACAAAACTCATTTTTATGTAGCACTTTAAGGTCAGGTATGAGCTTGAAGTGTTTAATTGTAAGTAATACTTGAGTATTACCCAAACCCGAATGTAAAGTGAACACATTACTAATACATCACTAGCAAGGATATTTGAGGGTTTGGGAGTTGTGATAGGATTCAATCAATGATTTGAACCCCATTCTTCCAGCTGGAAAAGTGAAGCTTGTTACAATAGTCATTGGGTGTACTTGCATTACACCACCAGCACTTTAATTTGAGAAGCTGGGAGTTAGGTCATGAATGCAAGACTTCATTTAAATTGCAAGAAATGAAGATAGACATAGGAGCTCCTACATGGTAGAAGCTCAAACCGACTCACCGATTATGCTGGTCATTTTCCATAAATTCAATAACAGATTCTTTCTAATTAAAATAAATGAAAGTGTATTCGATCACATTTATGCCATAGAAGTACAGAACGTAGCTCTAAACCGCCGCGATTGCATGTGAGCTTATAAGACGTGTTCGAGCTACGGATGGGTCAATTTGGTTGTGAAGTCGGCAGTGGTACTTTTGTTCGGTTTTACATTAGAGCTCCGAAGATGATTGAACTGCAAGTACACGCCTATTGGAATTATTATCACAAAGAGGAAGATTTCATACATGCCAGAAGATAGAATTACATGCGAGAGACACCAATAAGTTTCAGCGACTTGATAGAATAAGAATATAGATTTTTCTGACCGGCAACTATTAGTCTTCATGCCAAGATTTCCTTTGTGTCTTCGAGTCGCTGGGAGGCCATTGGCTTTGTATTATTTATTCATGAGCGATATCGATATATGATAACATAAGGATAAGTAATACATCATCTATTACTCAGAGATTAGCAAGACACCTCGAGTTCTTTTTTTCAATCTTCCCATATCAATAGAACCTCATTTTTAGAATCATGGGCGCACGAGTAACACAACACCAACCTGATAGTGTAACTGAACTAGTCAAAATCTATAAATCAATCAAAAGCAAGACTCATAATCTTGGGGTGCTAGTACTAAGCCACATTTGATTCATGATCAGGTCATTCTAAAGTTCTAGGAGTCATGCTTAATTTTGCAAGTCAATGGAGAGGTAAAACAGCATCTAAGGGAGAAATGTATAGAGCAATTCAGAGTCCTGATAGAGTAATTGTAACTGGATGCTCACCTGAGAGATACTACAGGACTGGTATGTTAATGAGTTGTGTTCCTACCATGGCCAACTCATTCATGATCGAGTATGGATTTTTTGCTGCTGTTAAACTTGTATCTGTATCGTGGTACTAAAGGAACGAGCGATAGGGTGAGTAACAGATCCTTTAGCATAGCCATAACTGCCTACATGGACAACATCAAGGAGTTCAGCCTGAACTTCTCCTCTGGCAAGAGACAAAAGGAAGTACGGAGTAGGCGATATTCATTGGCACAAGTTGGACACCTATTGATAGGAGTGGACCGCTGCGAGGGGTACAAAGCTGTGGCAGTGAAAAACTGGATATATTGAATCTATCTGTGTATCTATGTTGATTCATAATGCTAGAAGGCATAAGGGTGGCCAGCATAATGAGTTAAGTGAGCATGAAGGAGTCGAAGGAAATGCATCAGAAAAGTGAGCTCATGGTAGATAATGTACAATTATTTCTTCAATCATTAGCAGTCTATGCAGTAGTCAGGCCATTTAGCAAAGCTCCATTAAGGCAAGAAGCTATCTCAGGCCAGTGAAGGAGCCCATCCTAGGAATTGTTCAACTAAGATGCATTTGCGGGCCTTCAGCTTCAATGTTTAACGTTCAACCGTCATATTTCCGCGATGGCTTCAATGAACTACGCTCTAGCTGATCCTTGAATAAATAGCAGTGCAGTTGAGGTCCGAGGAAAACATCGAATCATACATGGAAGAGAAGAAGAGCATTGCGTCACGGATTGCACACATATATTGGGCTTCACATGATAATTCCTAGAACAGTGATGGAGGTGAGCGAATCAGGCGATGGATGATAGAAGAGTTAGGGAGAGCAAAATGTAAAGATAGCGCACCTAATAAATGCCCGTAATTATAGACACGACAAATTGAAGAGCCTCCCGGTCCCCTGGGCAGCACCCTATGAGCTGTGAGAGAAGCAGTGTCAGTGGAATTGATACGGCAGCATAAGAGTCTACTCACCGGTATTTATCTGGTGCTGCACCTTCCAGTCAAGCTCGTCGTGTCTGCATAGTAATTGACTGCGGTTGGATGACAGAGGGAGATCATGTGTAGCCAGGGCAGCTGCATGTGCAATTGAATGAAACAAAGTTCAACTTTGAGGCATCATGGACCTTGACAATGTAGCACTTTTCAGAAAACAAGTTTCAAAATGACACTCATGAACCCACTATGCTGTTACAACTGACTTTGCAGCCTAGCCAGAAGGCATTAACAAAATAAATATCCAAAAATACAGAATCCCAAATAAAATACACGTATCTCAACGATAATCTGTTTGCCAAAATTCACCACTACAACAATTGGTGTGTGGCAAGCTTCTAACAAAGAGAAAGTCGCAAGAAAAAGGAAATGAATCCCCCGACGACACAAGCCATTGCAGCAGCAAGGTCATCACGTCCTAGTGTTGCAAGCGAGCACCAAGAAATGGAGCGGCAAAAATAAGATAACCAGGAATGGGGCCGGTGGCCCCATAATAGAGGTTAATCTATTAAGAACAGATACTACACTTGATCTAAGCCAAAAGGCCAGAGTGGTAAAGATTCAAGGTGTAGGCGCCTAGCCTTTATACTCGACATGTGCGCACGGACCAGGACCGTAGGGCGCTTATTTCCATCTATTTACTCCTCAAGGCGTTACCCTTCAACGAGAAAGTTTGCAGTCTGAACAAGCTCCACACAAGCGTTCATGTTCACGAATTCGGCGTGTTTTACAGCGCTCCTTGAAGGCTTAAAAAGGCAAGAAAATACCAATTCTGGAGCCCAGCTGTCAAGTTTTAGTGCAACATAGCTTCGCATTTGAGACTTTGCAATGCACCTTAGCTGCTATTATTTCCATGTTGTGCGTGAACGATTTCAAGAGATCATAAATGAGGAGTCTTCGATGGAGAAAATACTTCGTGAATGAAACACAGATTCGGCGTATTAATCCGCAGCCTCTCACATATAGAGAGTTGGGGCTTAATGCACGAGAGGAGATACTGGAATTTCGGTATCTGGTCAGAACGGTACACTGAGCCAGCTCGAAATCCGAGATCAATATCAAACGGAGTCTTGATTGAATTAACCAGCTCTTTAAACATATGAATATTGCAGAGGTCCATAAAGATAAATCCTTTGGACAACTGCATCAAAGAACGTGTGATGCTCTTCAACCGAGAACACACTCAAGGCACAGCCACTGCTGTCCTGACATAGTCCACGGGCCAATTAACGGCTTGACTCTCATCCGTCACTGCAGGTCAGTGTTCCTTGAAATAGTTGTTCAAAAACGCGCGTCTAAGTATTTTCTGTAAGATTTCATTGGTTAATTTCCTTGTAACGTCTTCGTGAACTTGAGGTGTGCAGTTGAATTAACCCACAACAAGGAATGTATAATGCCGATCGCTTAGTTCAGAATGGTCTTTAATCTAGTAACAGCCAGCGTTCCATACTCATGAGAGATCTGCACTTCTCACGGGAGTATACAAAGTCAGATGATTGTCAAGGTGTCTTTCAGGACATCTATAAAGGATACCGTGTTATCCGGACTGTATTTTCTCTTTACATTCTGATGAGTGGGGGTTTTACACCTGCAACAGACATTGACTCAGAAAGTAGACAACAACGATCAACTCTGCCGAGACAAAGTATCTCATTCTGCAATGTCCGCTGCAGCGATTACGCGAAGCCTAGCATAGAATTGGTAACCGGCTCGTAGTGAGTCTGTCAGGGTTTATACAAACCAAGCGATATTCAGCTTAGAAAACCCACATGCCTACAGGCTATAATATTTAAAGAGCAGACATCATGCACTTCATGGTACATTTTCAGAACGAATAATTTACAGCAGAAGTTCTAAATTTCATCTTGTACCAGCGACTGCGATTGAAATTCCTCAGGCTCTGCCACACAGGATCTGTATGAATAAGACAGGATGATGGATTCACCGCGAACATAAATGACGTAGTTAGAAGGATATGATTCACAATTTGACCTTTATTGAACTCTTATCTCTGAGTTACTGGAATCTTGTCCTGTTTAATACAGACTTCGGACGAGCAATCTTGGTTTCCATTCAGAACTTTGCTTTCACGCAGTTCTCATTTAAAATGCATGTTATAGCTACGATTTCGTCACAGCCATCCTGTAAACTCCGAGAAAATCGGATGTAAGGCTGTAGCGGTCGCCCTCATCTCCTCCCTCCAGCGACAGTGGTGGGTCAAACACAATCAGCAGAGATGCAGATGTTCATTAGGTGGTATGTAGATAGACTTCATGCCACGACAAATGTGAGTATCATCCAATCAACATATGTTGTAAACTGATGTTTAGTTCTTTCAGTTCTTTCGAAGATATATGCCAGAAAGTATCTTTCGACAGCAGCAAATTCTGTTGATATATCTATGTCAGAATGCCATGGTGCTACCGAGGTCGCTGACCCTGGAGAGAACAGAAATTGATGACCTCGAAGCTGTGACCGATGGTGCCCAGTCGACTGTGTATCACACGTGCATTCGGGGCAGAGAACTTGCCGTGAAGTCACTGCGTCTTCACCGCAGTAATCATGAAACGATAAGTCGGGTAAGGGCACAACATTAAATTTGAAGGTGCTTTCTGCGACTGACTATTGGAGCGGACTTCAGAATTTTATAAAGGAGGTTCTGATCATGGACTCTCTTCGCCATAGGCGAATTTTGACTTTTTCTGGTGCAATCCATGAAAGAAACGAACTTTCTATCCTGAGTCCGTGGATGGAAAACGGCAGTCTAACTCAATATATTGCTTCGAATCCCACAGCATGCAAAATCGCTTTGGTACGTGTCACTTCCAACTATTTCAGGGACCATGCATATGAATTTCTCGTAGCTTAAGGATGTGGCCAAAGGACTTGACTTCCTGAGGTCACGCGGTATAGTCCATGGGGACCTCAAAGGAGTACGTAGGTCTGATCTCTAAAATTCCAGTTCTTAAATACTAATTATTTCCATGGCCATGTGCAGGTTAATGTATTGATTACCAAGCAAGGTTCTGCATGTATTGCAGATCTAGGATCATCCTCATACTGTCTCCCGTCGGAGACATCTGCTCTGAAAATTTTAGACATATTTATCGGAGTGACAGAAGTGATGATTGCGAACTGTATTCAGCAATATGTATCAGGCGGAACACCTCGCTGGATGGCGCCAGAGCTCTTGCTCCCAGAAGCCTGTAACAAGAAGGAGCCTCAAATAACATTTGAAACCGATATATTTGCTTTTGGAATGACTGTGTATGAGGCAAGTCTTTTATCCATGTTCATTCTCCTTTGGTGTCTTATAAAATCTCTTAGGTCTACACTGGACTTATGCCATTCCATGATGCCACCGAGGAAATGGCCATATTGCACATTGTCTCCAGAAAATGACCAGAAAGATACCAAGATATTCCTGAAGCCATATGGCATTTGATTGTTGATTGCTGGTCCTCGGATCCTTTTCAATGCCCACATATTCGAGTTGTGCATGATCGACTTTCCTCTCTATAACAGTAATCACGTCATCCAGAAGAGAGAATACTTGGAGCTTGTCTCCAAGAGGTACTGAAATTGCCAGGCAGTAACAATTAGACAGTGAGATGTAGCAGTTGTCTTTTATGGTGGAATTTGAACTTAATTCTGTCGTTTTTACAAACGAGTCAACAGGAAAAAAGTTTGGGGTAGCTTGGCCATTGGAACAGAAGTTCTAAATGCCTGGCCACCTTGTACCTTTTTCCTGGTGCATCTAAGTCGTCTCTAGGACCCCAGGTTGTGCTCGTGATTTTACAAAACAATCCTAAGAGCATGATATGTGCAAATTCACCCTCTAGGGAAAGAATTCGGTAAACTTGGAAATGCCTGATGTTTAAAAACTCCTAAAAGAATTTAGATCGAATCTAACTACAGTATACATGGAGCTACTTGACACTAAACAGCGACAGGTGAACTAAATTACGCAATTAGGATCAAGTTTGTGCTGATGAAATAACGGGGTGCACTACAAAGGAAGGTTCCTCTACTTCAGCAAAAACCAGGCCTCCATGTCCAACCAGATAGCACGCCTTTTAGTCAATAGGAAGTCCATGATGTTTGTCACACACTCTTCACAGCAATGGAGCTTCAGCTTCCATTTGAGATTGATAAGATGCTGAAGGCCGCATATAGGATCCAGATCGAATTTGGGGAAGACGCTGCTATTTTTCACCACTTTGGTATATTGCCCTGCCTTTGTGATGTTGCATCCGTTTTCACATTGAACCTTGCCGCCGTCGAAGGTGGAAATAGTGTTCCACATCGATACGACGCGTTTTTGGGCGTTAAGCAAACGCACAAGATCTGCGGAGTCCAAATCGTGAATAAGGCGCTCGGGATCCTCCTCTTCGTTGTTGTCCTGAATCTGGGTGCGTAGAAGCTCATAGAAAGCACGCTTCAGGATTCGTGGGAATTCCCAATCCCGCCCAAGAAGGACAGCTTCGGCGGCATAAGGAACTGGGATAGCGCAGACTTCACTCAAAAACATGCTGTGGAGATAGTCTTGAGCAAAAGCGAGGAATTGGTGGAACTCCAGAGTAAAAGAGGCTCGTAGATAGAGGCGACAGTGAGGAATTTTGGTCGAGAGCTATAGAAGCCGCTAACATAATTCAAATAAGGAAATGAATAAATTTGAATGTAGAAAGGACATACATGCCGTCTTCCATCGCAATGAGTAGCGCTTCGAAATCTTCCATCGCCACACCGGTGGTATCAAGGGGATATACGTCCATTCCATCTATTTCTTTGGTTGCAGCTATCACTTCGTCAATGCCCTTCACGTTATCTTCGTTCTGCGGCGTCCCTCCAGCTCTCCTAATGAATAAATCGTCAAACCCAGAAGATTGCGAGGCGAGGCGACTGCGATGAAGGCGAAACCGCATATAGTCGATTTGAATGACAATATTCCCATCAAGAGCCCAGAAACGCGGGTGCTTCGTCGTTTGGGAGCTTTTATGGCGCTTTGCCTCGGAGTGCTCTGGGATATCTTTCGTATCCTCTTGTTTTCGCTTGCTGGATGAACCCGGGGTAATAGGAGTCGGTTTGGTTTTCGTCTGCGTAGATTGGGGATCCGAAAGTACTATGATATCTTGGAATTCCATTTCGGGCGATGTTCTGCAATGCCAAAAGATAATCGACGATGAAGACGTCCATTGACGACGCGAAAGAGACAAAAAAGCACGGGAAGGATTAAGAATGTTAGTAGCACGACAGAGACGTATTTTCTGTATCAACTTACCTCATGCAGCCGATAGACGTTGACTACGACGCACTGTGGACATGCAATACCGACAGTTGTATCTTTGAAGATGGAAAAGACGCGTTCTGCGGCCAAGTTACGGCATAGTTCAAGTTCAAGGAGCCAACGATCATCTGATGCCACGTGGATCATGAGAAAACGATGATGGTCTTGTTATAGCTGATGTCCGGCTTCCGTCGTCTAAGTCTCTAAGGCTGCTTGTTGCCACTGACCTTCACGACGCTGACAAGTACGATGATTCCTGATATAAAAAGTACTCCAGCCTCTACTATTTCCTGCATAACAAAAGTCTGAATACACTCTTAAACTCCTTGGATAGTCCTATTCAATCACATTCAGCTATGTTCACCAAGATTCAGCCCCTAATATGTCTCTGATCGTCATCCCAGACAACCTGGCCAGTTAAATCTCGCGTTCAGCACTATTCCTCCCTCATTTCTTTACCTATCCTTCATCCGCATCGTACTCCTGAACCCTGACACCCATACTCACCTATCTACCACTACGTTCACGTATGTCTCATCATATCCACATTAGTTCACTCCCGCCCCCGAGGCAGCACATATCTGCAAGCTCCGACT
>JASFDF010000303.1:0-27325 GCA_036937115.1 Nidularia sp. FH-822889
GGGATTGACTGAGAACTGACGAAGAAATTCGGCAGTGTGCGAAGGAGTGATGGTGTGCGAAGGACCGCCAAAAGACTATAGAGACTCATTTTTGCGTCGAAACCAATCCTTCGCACACCTGGTCACAACTCATTGTTGGTGGATTGGAAAGTTTTGATTGTGCCGTTTCGCCACTTTTGGATCTCAATTTCCAATGTTATATTTCTTTTACGATCAGCTCTGTCCAGATCCTCGCGAAACTTTGCAAAATCATGCCCACAGTTGTTTTATCTGCAATATAAAAATTTATAACATAAGAAATGCTTGCTCAAATAGTAGTCTATCATCTAATTCACTCAAATAGGGAAAATGTCCGATTTTGCATTGTGATGGAACTCTCTTGAAACCAGCAATGGGCAGATCGCTCTGAAATTTATTTTTCATGTAGATAACATATATGCGAGTACATATGTAAAATATCTCAACATTTGGATAGAAACTGAGGGAGTAATCGTCAAGTGTGCGAGGGACTGATGGTGTGCGAAGGACGGGTGAATCACTGTATTCAAAACTCGACGAGCAGCGTTCAAAATGAGCTAAGGTGGCCGGGTACCTGATTACGTACAGTATTCTTTGTACATTGCTTGGCTGAACTGTCTGTCCAAACAAAGAATTTTTGGTTAGCATCCCCTGTCAACATGATGGTAAATATCGTTTTGTCGAACTTACCTTCTCTCTGGTACTGTGCATTGTCCGTCAGCTGGTTGATCAAGACTGAACTAGGTTTATTAGATTGTTGCCAGATGCCGGCGTCCAATGGACTGTAGTTCTACGCTTATCATTAAGTGCACCCTCAGCCATATTCAGATCTTCGCTCATGAAGCAACCATTGCCCGGTTTGCAGAACTGTTCTTAGGTATTGACTCTCAGCAAGGCATTATAATGTCCTGCTGCTCTATTGAAGATTAGGTATATGTTAGGGTTTCTCTGGTAGGCGGCTTCTTATTCGAGGGCTTAGGACCTATGGCGTTGACATTTTGTCATCAATCCAAGAAGCTAAATGGCAACCCGGACCGGGGGTGTGTCTATTTAGTAAATGCCCGTACAAGGCGATTACAGCACTTCAGGGATCAGCCCATTCATGTGCTTTCTAATCACCCTTTCCGTTCATAATACAGCCTTTTCAAGAATATCTCAGTTAGATTGCGGGCTTGTACGGAAATGTCCATGAGGTACAATGCTCATCAGGTGCCAGTTCAGTCCTGAGCTATTACTGATTTTACTTTCAAGTACACAGGTCTCCAGTATAAAGATGGCTTCTTTGATTGGGATTATCATTGAAGAATGATACCCCTTTTCACGCTTTCAAACCTCTTCCAATGGATACTCCTAATAGCTCTTGTTAATCCTTCCGCCGGTAGGCTATATACAGATCCGACTCAGCTGAAGAAGACGACTTATGACTTCATTATTGTTGGTGGTAGGTTCCCTACTGCCCATCTTGTGACATGAATTCAACTCATACAGCCTTTGTTTAGCTGGAACAGCAGGAAATGTAGTGGCGGCTCGACTGACAGAAAATCCACGTATTTCTGTGTTAGTTCTTGAAGCAGGCGTCTCGTAAGTAGTGAGAATAAGAGTCATATCATATACAAG
Source organism: Nidularia sp. FH-822889 (assembly GCA_036937115.1). Lineage (NCBI taxonomy): Eukaryota > Fungi > Basidiomycota > Agaricomycetes > Agaricales > Nidulariaceae > Nidularia > Nidularia sp. FH-822889. The sequence continues at coordinate 1,636 of JASFDF010000303.1, forward strand.
ATTAACACAGATTAATTGGTACTTACTACTAGTAACGAGAACGTCCTGGCTTCTGAGGTTCCCTTGTTGGCGCCTCAGCTTGCCCCTAATACGCTGTATGACTGGAATTACACCACAACCCCGCAAAGAGGATATAACGGACGCACCATCGCGTATCCGAGGGGTAAACTTGTAGGAGGATCAAGTTCCCTCAGTGAGTTTCACGGCACTTGAGGAGTGTTCAAGCATGCAATAATTTATGAATAGACTATATGGTATACTCACATGGCTCATCGGATGACTGGGATCGCTACGCGAATTTAACTGGAGACATTGGATGGAGCTGGAACAATATAAAGCAATATATACAGAAGGTGAGTGCGAAAACAGTTATATTCAGGTTTATGGCTAACAAATTCTTCTGTAGAACGAGAGATTCGTCCCTCCTGCAGACCATCACAATGTGACTGGGCAGGTTGATCTCGCTCTTCACGGATTTTACGGCGCTGTGTCAGTTAGCGTATCAGGATATTCTGTTCCTTCCGATTCGCGTGTAATAGCCACGACTCAAGAGCTCTCACGGGATTTCCCATTCAGAAATGATACAAGTGGGGGTGACACCATCGGAATTGGTACATTTTTAATTGCGTTGAGACCATTCATCATTTTGATATATATTTTTATTGGTCGAGGCTGGACATTATCGGCAATTGGGAACGGAACTAGAAGTAGCTCTGCGACAGCTTACTTGGAGCCTGGTATAAACAGGCTAAATCTCGATATTCTTGTGAACGCTCAAGTCACCAAATTGATAAAAGATAGAGTAAAAAATGGCATTCCTTCATTCCGATCTGTGCAATTTGCTGCGAATGAAACAGGTTCATTTTACATTTAGTCTACGAGTTGGAATACTCATGCTCATGCTCTGCTCTGGAGGTCGTTATATTGTAACTGCAAATCATGAAGTTATACTTTCAGCTGGATCAGTGGGCACACCTGTTATCCTCCAGCTTTCCGGTATTGGAGATCGCGCTGACCTTGACGCTGCTTCAATCGCTACGCTCGTACACAATCCATCAGTTGGGAAGAATTTATCTGACCATGCACTCCAGGCGAACATATTTGAAACATCTGGAAACACTACACTTGACGATTTATTCCGGAATACTTCTCTTTTGAACAACGCTCTGGCGCAGTGGAATCACAGTAGAACTGGACCGCTTGTCTATCCATTCGCCAACCAATTAGGGTGGTTGCGCCTCCCAAACAATGCAACCATCTTTGGATCCACAGTTGATCCTTCTGCTGGCCCTCGATCAGCCCACTATGAGATGATATTCCTAGTTAGTTGTTGGTTTGAATTGCTCCCCCTATGCTAACAAGCTTAATGTGATTAAAATTTTCGCAGGACTTCTGGATCAATCCGGGGGTATCTCAGCCATCGACCGGTCACTATTTTACTATAGTTACAGCTGTAATTTCTCCGACATCCCGTAAGCTTGCTGTTGACACGTCGTATCAAACTTATAGCTGCTGATAAACATTTGCAGGTGGAACAATCAAAATCTCTTCTTCTGATCCATTTGAGAAACCACTCATTGACCCTCAATTTCTCACTACTCCGTTTGATGTGTATACCATGGTCGAAAGTGTCAAAGCAGCAAAGCGATTTGCTACGGCAACCGCCTGGAATGGTTATTTTACGGGCCCATATGGAGATCTCGCCAATGCAGAGACCGATGATCAAATTAAAAAGTTGGTGAGAGGCCAAGGCGGTACTGTTTATCATCCTGTAGGAACAGCTGCCATGTCTGCAAAGGGGGATAGCTGGGGAGTGGTAGACCCTGATTTGAAGGTAAAAGGAGTTGAGGGAGTTAGGGTTGTCGATGGCTCCGTTTTGGTGAGTTTCTCTTTCATAACAGAATGACGTACTAGCACTCTAATCATATTCCAGACTTACATCCCCAGCGCTCATACACACGGTCCGATTTACTTGGTCGGAGAACGTGGCGCTGACCTTATTAAGAGCGATTTGGAGAAGGGTTGTGATTAAAGTTTAGTTTCCTATAGATATTCAAATTCTTGGTAGAAGCTGTTCAAGAGACTTCGTTATTCCGTTAAGTTGGAGGCATGTAGCGGATACTCTATATGTCATTTACATACCGAACTCTACTTGCTTTGCAGTGGATGGATGAATAAGACCTTGGTCATAAATTAAAGGGAAATAGCTTCGTCTTCGACGAATAAAATGGGGCCACTTTAATCCAATATGATAATTTAAAGATTATGAAGATTATGTTCCTATATATTATCCTTCCCATTTTGGTAATGGCTTATGCAGTCCATCCCAGTAGCTGTTAGTGTAAGTCTCAGAAGATGTTGGTATGTCAAATTGGTCGGAAGTGGTTAGAATTGACTCTGTCAAACATGATCGTCTCTTTGGCTGAGGCCTTGAATTTAATTATTCTGTATATGCGCATATCTACCACGGACAAGTGAGTCAGAAAATTATTTCTCAGAGACCTTTAAAATTTATGCCCGAACTTCAGCGCCGGGATATAACATATGGATCATCGCGGGGGCCCATGGAAATTTGAGATGAAATCACAATCTTTCACTATTCAGCCAGAACGTCGGGAAACTAACTAAAATACGGAGTGTCTATGAACTTGGTTCCTGATTTCACTTGCACGCAACATTTGGAAGTGCTGTGTGCGAAGCCACCGCAGTATTTGAGGTTAGAGTGAGTAACTGTGACTCAATTATGACGGTGGAGTGACGATGTAGGAACTCTCCCTCTTCCTTCTAAAAACCCATTTATATCTCAAACAAGTTTAGCTATAGGCGGCAATCTGCTACAAATACTCCTGGCTTCCTGCTGGGATGGATATTGCCGAAAGATTACAAACATGATTTGCAGCTAACAAGGAAACGGTAGGCCAGATTTCTAAACGCTGTGCTTAGATAAATGTCCGGCCTCGTGTAGCCGCCAAGCCTTCCGATTGGACAGCAGGGATTAAATGAGTTCCCTCCGTCTCCAATCAGGGCAAATACTGTTTAATTTGCCCCGAGGTTGCTAAGCAGAGTACCTGAGAATCCGGCCTAACGCTGAATCTGGCCTGCCGTTTCCTTGTTACAGCTACGATAGACCAGGTTTCCAAACGCTGCGCTTAGGGAGATGTCCGGCCTCGCGTGGCCGCCGGGCCTTCCGATTGGACAACAAATATTGAATTAGCTCCCTCCGTCTCCAATCAGGGTAAATGCCATTTGGATTGCTCCACAACTTGTGAGGCAATTCAAATTAGTGATGCCGTGAGCTGAGCTGATTTGAGAATTGGGGATGCCTTGGCGTGATGGGAACGAACTCAACGCAGCCTGAGCTGCCCAATCAGGCGACCGCTGAAGCCCGACCTAAAGCTGACGGTGAAAATACAGTCATCCGGACGCCATCCCGTGACTGCATGACAGATGGCGCACCATGGACCGTTTTAGAAACATGACTTGTCGCATCAACTTACAGATTCTCTTCCTCCTCCTCCTTCTCCTCCTCCCCCTTCTCTCCCTTCTCCTTCTCCTCCTAAACTTTTAAGTAGTTGTAACTTGTGAAATTCATTCCTGTACTACTTAGTGCACAATCCTATCTGAATTCGAACCAAAAGCATAAGACTTAGTTGTGACAGAAGGCAGACTACAACGATGGATTGTAGCCGGCCTCATAATAAATGAAAAAGAACTCGAAGATTTTACTCTTGTAAGATTTTGGCGGGTTGGTTCTCTTCCTTCGATTGCACGAAGCAGTTATAACTAAATTTTTGAATTTAGAGCAAGAAATACGAATTTCCCATCCTATATTGTATTGCACTTAACGTCTTCGTTGTTCGATTGGGTCCAGAAATGATTGAAACCTTACGTGTCATGAAATTTACCTTCCAGGCAGAGAATTGACATTTCTCGGTGGGCTGGGTTGCTGCTGAAAACAAGTGCAAGCCAATTGTAGATGTTGAATCTACAGTAATTCATCCACTTCTATTGTCTGGCAACATCGAGAGCTTGCATAGAAGACCTTAATACTGTAACAGAATGTTCTAACTCTAACACATATTCTAAACTACAATTTTCCATGTTCTCATTCCATCCCATCCAGAAAACGCAGTTCGATTTATCCACAGCCTTACAGTAATGAGCAGAAACTATTTTCACATGCGAACTGAGCACAGCTCAAGCCGACTTGAGCTGTGCTCAAGGTGGCTTGAGCCGTCAGGGTCAGTGCCTCAAGCCTAGCCAGACTCAGCTCGCGGCAACACTACCTACAACTAAACAAGCTTGCTAAGCGGAGCATGTTAGAATCAGGTCTATCGTTTCCTTGTAAGCTGTACCTGGAGCAGTCTATCCGAGTCAATCAGTAATACTCAATTGACCAGGCGTGGAGTGGTCGTTGTGAGATCTTCAATGTTTCATCTTAGCACTTCTGCCCCTGACTCCTCAGACATGTATAGGAAATCGGTGTCATTTACACTGTACAATCCTGACTGTTTTCTGCGGAAGTTACCACTCGCATCTTGCATAATACGCGCGTAGACCGCTTCCGGGAGTCCTCTCGCTGGACAAGCTTTCGAAGACATGACTTCTCTACTAATGTGCTATGAACGTCAGTCGAGGATTCTCAAGTGTTCAGCGCTCAGGAACCGAGTGCATCAGAGCAGTGATCCTGTCAAAAATGATGAAGACGCGTCCACTCCTTGAGTCATATTTCTCTCTTGGTTTCCATATGTCGGCATGCCGACGAAATCCGCATCATCGTCCGCGGCCGAGGATAAAAATGGCGACAAAGGCGCCTGTTTGATGCGCCTTCATTTGAGTCTTGGTAAAGGCATCTCTCCCCGCCATGGCATTCACTGTGGGGCTATAAAAGTGCGCCACTGCTTCTTTCAACCACATCCCGCGCTTCTTTTCCCATTTATCCTTACCTATGAACTTTTTCGGTATCCGAAAGCTCCGTCAATGGACTTTACTGGCTATTCTGGCATCACCTGCTCTGGGTAAGCTTTACACCAGTCCAGACCAACTTTCTAAGAAGAGTTACGATTATGTTGTTGTTGGTGGTAAGTTTTATTATTAACATGAAATGTAGATATTACTGATTGATCTTGGGCAGCTGGCGCTGCTGGAGGTGTTGTTGCTGCGCGATTGAGCGAAGACTCGAGTGTCTCTGTCCTTGTTTTAGAGGCAGGTCCCTCGTAAGTAGTAATTCCATATTTCTGGATTCTTTGTTCATCCTATCTTTATGTTTGCAGAAATGAAGGCGTTGCCGCTATTCAGATCCCTCTACTCGCGCCAACAACGTTTCCGAACACGCCGTATGACTGGAATTATTCCACGACAGCTCAACCAGGCTACAACGGTCGGAGCATTGAATATCCCAGAGGTCACGTACTTGGGGGAAGCACATCGATTAGTAAGTCCTATGCAAATACATGCCTATCCGCGATTTCTAACCCGCTCACCAGATGATATGACTTACTCACGCGGGTCAATTGATGATTGGAATCGATATGCTGCAGTTACAGGTGATAGTGGTTGGAATTGGAATAACATTCAGCCGTATATTAAGAAGGTGAGTCATTCCTGATCTCATTTAAAACTACGGCCGTGACTGAGAACATTTATACCTGACTTATAATTAGAACGAAAATTTCGTCCCTCCTGCGGATCATCACAACATTAACGGCCAATATGATCCGTCCAAACACAGCACTGGAGGTGCCATTGATGTCAGCTTATCCGGATTTCCGACTGTTCTTGATTCAAAAGTTATCGCTACTACTCAAGAACTGCCTGCGCAATTCCCATTCACTGAAGATACTAGTGGTGGTAATACTCTTGGTGTCGGTTGGGCGTTTGCAACACTCGGAAATGGAGAAAGAAGTAGTTCTGCCACAGGTTACTTGGAACCTGCGATTAATCGTCCTAATCTCGACGTTGTTATCAATGCGCAAGTCACCAAACTAATTAAGACAGGAACCACGAATGGAATTCCTTCCTTCAAATCCGTTCAATTTACGCAGAGCCAAGGAGGTCTGTACCAATTACTATAATTTTTCTGATTCTTATCTCAATACGCTGTATAATAGCGGCGACCTACAACGTTACGGCGAATAAGGAAGTTATCTTATCAGCTGGCTCGATAGGCTCCATTGCAATTCTTCAGCTATCAGGCATAGGCGATCCTGCGGATCTTCAATCGGTCGGAATCCCGACTGTCGTCAACAGCCCTTCCGTAGGCAAGAATTTAACTGATCATGTTCTCCAATACAATGTCTTCAATGTAGCAAGCAATCAGACTCTCGACGACCTCTTCAGAGATCAAAATCAGCTTAATGCAGCTCTAACGCAGTGGAATCAGAATAGAACAGGGCCCCTGGTTTACCCACTTACCAACCAGGTGGGGTGGCTCAGGCTCCCGCAGAACGCGAGTATCTTTCAGACAACCCCTGATCCTTCTGCTGGCCCCAATTCTGCGCATTTTGAAATGATATTTATCGTAAGGGCAAATGCATATAATCTAAGATCTTATGGCTGAATTATCATTATAGGATTTATTGGTTCTTTCTCCAGAGACGACACATCCTACTACCGGTCATTACCTTACCATCCTCACTGCTCTTATTTCTCCCACATCCCGTAAGTGTTTAATACTAGAAGCTGTCTCCGTTTCTTTACAGTTTTGTTTTCTTATAGGTGGATCGGTCAAAATTTCCTCATCAAACCCATTCGACAAACCGCTCATTAATCCTAACTACCTTAGCAGCGATTTCGATACGTTCACCATTGTGGAGAGTGTGAAAGCAGCCAAGGAGTTTGCAAGTGCTCCTGCGTGGAATGGCTTTGTCACTGGTCCATTTGGAGCCCTCGCAAATGCAACTACTGATGCGGAGATCTTGGAAGTAGTTAGAAATATGGCCGGCACAATTGCCCATCCCGTTGGCACCGCTTCTATGTCTCCGAAGGGAGCGAAGTGGGGTGTCGTGGATCCAGACTTGAAAGTTAAGGGAATCAATGGGCTAAGAATAATCGACGGATCCGTCCTTGTGAGTAACTCCCTTTGTTATTATCAGAATAGGGGACTCAGGATGAATGGTATATACAGCCGTTTATTCCAAGCGCACATACAATGGTTCCCATTTACCTAATTGCTGAACGTGCTTCTGATCTTATTAAGCAAGAGAACGGCTCAAGCTAAATCTCTATTAGCCGCTCTTTTTATTAGCCGCTATTTATTCGGTGGATCTACGGGTTTACATTATGGCAGTAGGTATCCAGTTTAATACAAGAACCCGTGTCACAGCTTTTGTTCAAATGAGGGGATTACGCTGAGTTGTAAATCATACAACCGATCCACTGCGGTTAGTAGAAGGCTGATGTGAAGTGCCATTAAATGTGCTTTCGGTGCTGCCAGCAGATGCATTGAAGCCTGGCTCGTTCTGATATGCAGGAGACAGTATTTCGTCGTTTAATAAAGCATTAACTCAGTTTGTAGTGCAAGAGCTATGTGTCGATTGAGATTATATAGATTTTGCGTGGCGGAAGGATTCTTAGAATGAGTACAGTGTACAGGCACTCCTTGTCATAGTATCACTCCTTGGCACAGCATGCCGTAACTTTCTCACTGCTCCATCTCTGGTTGTCAAATTTGGTACTCAGTTGCTTATGTATGGAAGCTATGTGTAGAATAAAGATGGAAATATTCAGGTAACATCTGGAGAAGATATCATGGTGTATACACATAATCATGCAAAAAATGGAATTTGATGGTTTTTATTTCCCTGATGGTATGCTTTGCACATTGAGCATGATCATGATGAAAAATACTATAGAGGCTGCTGTCATTGGATAAGAGTCTCAAAGCTGTTTGCAAGATGTTTGAATGAAGCTGACAGCTTTTGTTTGTCTCAATACTTTCATGGTGTAAAGACATGGTTTGCTCATGTCAATTGTTGTTGCAGGCCCACACCTCCTCCAGTGCCTCTGTGTCATATTTCATTTGTTTTGCTATTGCATCTGATACAGCTCCAGCAGCTGTATGATGCCCAGTAGGGACTAGCATGGATACACCTGGATCACACCTGGGTGTCAACTTTGGATGACCTGAAATTGCAGATGAGTACAGATAAATCCATGGGTAACCAAGCACACCCATGTCAATCTGTGCTGATTAGTGCTGTCAGCTGGATTTTGGGTCCAAAATTGTACTTTAATAATATTGAATAATTGCATGCCCTTACAATAATGTAGCTACTATATAATACTTACATGCATACAGCTATAGTGGTGTACAAAATGAATAGTTTTTCCCTTATATTAAATAGACAATGATCATAGAATAAACAATCATATTCATTTGCATACAAAGAAGTGGACAGTCATACAAAGGAGAACAGATACAAGTACAATTTAATTTCTGAACTTGCCACTTGGAATTCATTCACTTTCTTTGCCTTCCATTGACTTCTCAATCATACCAATTACATCAGAAATTCCAGGATAGAGGGGAGTCTTGGCCCATGAACCAACACTCATTTGAGCTTTGAAAGTTTGAGAGCTCATATTGTGCTGAAGGTGATTAATCTCAAGATGGCTACTTGAGAATGCACACTCAGCATCCACTGAGGATGCTGCAGAGAAAAATAATTCAGTTTCTTGATATAAATATAATAATTTACTCACCAGGCACAGAACAAAAATCACTTCCCATCTTTTCAAGCTGAGGTTGATTATTCTTCATCTTATCCCAATATCCCATGTATCCTCCAGCTACAGTGATCACACTTGTTTCCAACAAGGGTTCTGATAGATAAGTCTCTATAGTATCAATGGGAAGTGTGGATGTCACTGATTTAGTTGCATATTTTGACACATGCTAAAAAGAATAGACACCAGTCAATATTGATTTATTATTTTGACAATGAGTGTACTTTTGTTGAACAAGATGATTCTTGAGTCAAAGATTGTACTTCAGCAGGAGGTGCATAACTCCTTCCAACACTTCACAACAAGCTCATGAATTGCTTCTACTTGAGCTGATATGTGCTTATCATCTTCAAACCATTTCAATTTGCAATCAGGACACATAACTGAAGAATACTATGTCAGAATTGAATTATTGAAAGAATGCAATACTAACCTATTGCAATTTGATAGAATTCACAATCATGAGTGAAAACCAAATACTTATCAATGAGAAGTAGTGATGCCTAAGTAGCAACATGGCAAACATTTGGAGTAGTTGTGTCATTCTGAGCATGCTCTAAAGCCTCTTCAAGCTCCTCAAGTAATGAAAGAGCATTGACAATGAGAGGAACTGCTGCCTTAGAAAAGAGATTTGTCAAATGCTCAAATAACTATATATATAAATGATCAGTAATGTAACAGCAGAGTATTGAAAAAAAATCCTACTAAAAGAACATCTTGAACAATCATTGCAAGATCCCATTGCTCTGGTGTGAGAACATATGCCTTTAAATTGTTCTCAGAGGCAGCAGTGAGTTGTTTGACAATAGGTTTGAAATAGATATGAGCATCTAAGCATGGAAGATCTGAGTTCCAGCAAGTAGGAACATGGCAATCAAGAGTATGCTTGTCTCCAGAAAGATCTTTATTACTGTAATAAGATTATTAAAAATTTCCTGCAAAATTGAAGAGTTATATAGGCAGCAGGCAAGTCCAGAAACCTTAAGCACAAGAAATTTAATGACATCAGGTGGATAAAGGGAGAAAATCTATCTTTGGAAAGATTTGCTGTGCCATTTCCTCCTCTGCTGGACTAATGACAATCTTTTGTTTAGCCATCATTTGAACTACCTTTTTACATATTGTCTTTGCAACAGCCTCATTGTGAAGCTCTTTACCATCATCAAAGATTACAGGATCACCAGACTCCACTGCCTCCTCCTCAATGGCTACCTCATCATTTTATCACCATAATCAAGAACAATTTCCTCCTCATCCAACTGAGGAGAGCCAGTTATCTTTCTCTTCTCAACACTACAAATAGAATCAGCTGCAATTTTTTTTCTCTTTGGGTGACAAAAGAAAAATGAAATGAAAATCTATAAGATCATTTGAAAATAATTAAAATTAATAGTATGTTATATTAACTTACCTTGGCAATAATATTGATAATATGTGCAAAACAGTGAGCATGAGAGGCCATACCACAAATGATGAGGTAGAAATTTAGCCAATGCATCACAATTTGCTGCATTATCCATACACAGTGCAAGAAGCTGTAAATAAGTTAATCAATATGTATGAATCATTTAAATTAAATTATACCAGTTTTGCTAAGCCAAATCTTTTTAGACAATCAGCAACACAGTGTGCTAGATATTCACCATCATGCTTTCAAATCATTCATACAAAACTATAAGTAATAATACCATAAAGATTTTTTTTTTCCATACCTGATGAATTCAAGCACAGCACAATGAATTTGACCATTCTTATACTAGACAATAACAATTACCAGGTAAGATGCAACAATTGGGGCTGTCTGTCCATCTAGCACAAGATGAATAGGGCTGTTCAAGGCCTAATAAATATCAGCTCATGCTTTATCACTGTTAACATTAATGATCACATACCAAGAAATAGTCATGAACTCACTTAGAAAGCTCAAGATACAAAGTATTAACATCATGGCTCACTGTGGAAGGTGAGGGAAGTTTGGTTCCAGGTTGAAGCATCTGAACCTCTGCTTGATAATCTTCATCCTACACAAAGTTGAATGAGTGATGATTCTTTGCACAATGTAAAGCAATCAGAGCAATCAGAGCAATCAGAGCAGCTTCAGAATAAGGAATGGTTGTAGTTCTTGTGACATGAATACTACCAAGTTCCATGCCATGACACTGGAAACATTGGCTAACACCAGCATGCAAGTTACTAGTACCTTCTGATGTTTTTATGCATGATCAAAACTGAGGAAGATGATTGCTAGGATCAACTTTGAAGGTGAATACAAACACAGTGGAATCTGGAGATCCATCAGGCTTTGTATCACATTGAAGTGAGACATTATAATGATCATAGACATCAGATTTCCATGATGATTTGGCAGCCACTATAATATTATTAGATCAAAATAAATTTCATAATTGACTATACTTACCAATAATCTCATCATTGGTCATGTTCCAAACCTGCTCATCACTAAAATTTTGAATTGCTGCTGCAGCTTTCCTCTGCCAATGTTTTATTGGAGAGACTGGTACAGCAGGAGCATCAGCAGAATCCTCATCAGAGTTCTAGCCAGAGCCTGTCAGAGGTGTGTGAGGTGAAGGAAATTGCTCCCCACTAGACTCTTGAGAAAGTGCTCTTGGAGGAGTAGGCTCATGAGTGCTAACAGGAGTTGAATTATGAGTACTGCTAACAGAAGTATTACCACAAGTATTAGCAGGAGTATTACAAGCACTTGATCAGCCTCATGCAGGAGCCTTAGAGCCCCTGCCAGTAGCTCTAGATCCTTTTGGAGGCAGGGCACTGTAGAGCAGGGTCATGAGGGGGGAAGAATGGCCTGGGAAGACCAAACTAACATGATATGTTGTAAACCATCACTTGATTTTTCTTGCTCAGAGTCTGTGGATTCATCAGAATGTCAATGTCTTGAGATGCAAGATAAGTTCTTTGAATTGTTCATCCAAACTCAAAGGACTTACTTTTTTCCTTACTGGGCTTGCTTTTCATGCACAGTGGCTGAATTTATATTTGCAACATCACACAATCAGTGCCATGGAACAAGGCCTTGCATGGAAGCTTCACAGAGTTCAGCACCAGCTTGCTTCTTGAGAGTGATTTTATTCTGGGCTTTACTACTCAATGACTCGATATTCTCAGTATGAGCAGAAAAGAGATCATATAACTGGGCCATTGACTATACAAAAGTGTTAGAAGCAACAACAGAACTAAATAAAAGGTTTTCTGATTTCTAAATCTCTGATATTAGAATATGCTAATTGTAAATCAAACCACAGTAGAAGTATACCTGATGGGTGTAATCAACTTCAAGAAGCATGTCTTGCATGCACTTCCAGATCAATCAATTGGCATGCAAGAACCTGAGGTTGAGCTATCTTCCAACAACTTCTTGGAGAAATCATTCCAAGCCCTGGTACTTTTGGCCCCACATTTAGCTTCAAAAAGATGAAGTGAAAATACTTCAGAGATGAGGAATCAATCCTCCCATGCTTTCCAGTTCTTGTTTTTCCTATTCTGGCAGCAAGTTGGGTCCAGTTCCAGGGTTTCTGAGCCTTCAGAAGGAGTGACTGAAGGTGTGCTGGAATGGGTATCACTTACAACAGGTGCAGACCAATCCTAAATGCAAGAAAGATTGGGAGACAGGGTTGGACTATCAAGTAAATTCCCTGACTCACATGTCTATTATGGTAATTGTTGAGATGGGCCACTGGTGCTCTCATCTTTCTTCTGTTTGTGAGTTTGGACTAGCATATCTAGAGGATGATGTAGGCAGGTTTAGAGCAATGAGGGTGGTTGTTATTGGTAGTTGCAAGCATCTTCAACAGGCTATTTACATGTCTACACCAATGCTCCACTCAGGGCTTCACCACAACAGAATTATCACACCATGTGATCACTGAAAATTGTCTAATGATAGCAATACTGGTCCCTTCCATTTCCTTCTTCCCAATTATAAAAGGTGGCTGGGGATTCTGGTAGTGATAGTTAAGTTTTGGAGGGGAATGAATGTAATTTGTTGCAATATAGGATGTGGAACAGAGGGGTTCTTGTTATGGAACTCCTGGACTAATTCAGGAGCATCTTTGACATTGAAAACTTGTTCCCAGCTGTCATATTCCTTAGAATATTTTTTTCTATGAACCAGGTACTTAGGTTTGCTGTGTTTCATTCAGGAGTCTAGAATTTCTTTAGCTTCAAATTCTTTGGCTTTGTCAATGATGACAGGCAGCAGTGGAAGTGGTGGTTATTGCATGTTTGTGTTTCCATGTCTTTGGTAATTCCAATTTATATGCCAGTGATCTAATCTTCTTGATTATTTTGAAAGGTCCATATTGTTTGTCCTCCAACTTCTTAGTTGGTCAATCTGTCTTGATATTTACTCCTAAATAAACCAAGTTGCCTATCTTGTATTCTCTTACTGGTCATTGATGTTTGTCATAGAACATTTCATCATGTTTGCAGCTGCTTTTAGAGATGACTCTGCTTCCTTTCAAATATTTGTCATGTCTGCAATGAATTCAGTGGTGCTCTGTGACTTTACCAGTGTCCTTGGTTCAATTCCTTTCCAAGGGTATTGTGCATTATTAAGGTAAAAAGGGGAATGGCCTGTCAACATATGGACCTTGTCATTGTGGAAAAATTCTGCTAAAGCTAACTCTTCCAAAAGTCAGTCTGTCAGTAATTAATGAAAATCCTCAGGTACTGTTCAATTTCATGGTTGACATGTTCAGTTTGTCCATCTGTCTGGATGATATGCTATTGACAGGTTCTGTTGCATTCCTGTCAATTTGAATAGAACAGTCATAAAATTGATGCAAATTGAGGTCCCAAATCACTGATGGCTCTTCACAGGAATACATGGTTATGGAATATATGGTCCCTATATTCTTTGGCAATTCCTGAAGACATGACATCATCATTTGTTGAAATGAACTTGGCTATCTTTGTGAAAGAATCAACAATGACCAGAATCATATTGTGTCCACATGATTCAGGAAGACTCTGATTAGGTCCACCAATATGATTTCCCAAGGTTTTGTTGGTATATTTAATTTGGTACTAGTGATGCAGCAGGAGTTATTCATCTTGGTTTCATTTGTTGACAGGTTTCACATTCATCAATATGCAGACACATATCTGCTTGTATTTTTGGCCACTAGTAGTTTTGAGTGATTAATTCCTGAGTTTTGTACCATCCTGAGTGTCCTATAAGCATGGTGCCTTGATGTAGGTGAATGATCTTTTAGTATAGCAAGTACAGGTGCCATTGTCGCTTGTTCCTTTAGACCTTTGAATGCTTCTTCCTGTTGATCATCCTTGGACCATGTTGCATTTCCTGTTAATAGTTTTGCAATGCTTGTAAATCTTTTAATGAATCATTGATAGAAGTTAATAAATCCTAAAAACTGCTGGATATCCCTCTTGGATTTGGAAGTTATCTGGTTTTTTACTCCTTCAACTTTAGCTTGGTCCATGGATGCATGGTTATGTGAAACTGTCAAGTTTTGTTCCAAAGGGTAAGTAGGAACTTGAGGTCATAGTCTACAATAGTGCTACATTGAAAAATGTTGAAAGTAAGTGTCAAAAGGGTCCCTGACCTTAACACTAAAGGTAAGAACTGTCAGCTTCAGCTTATGTGCTGTGCCCTTCCAGTTCTCATGGGTCCTAACTTAGTAAATGATCCACATGTTGGAAGATAGTTACCAGGTGTCAGAAAGGTGTCAGAGATGAGCAAAGATATTGACAACTAGAGTCCAAGTCTAGTGTCAAGGGTGAGATAGGACTAGTCAACATAAGTTAACTAGAAGGAAAGTTGGAAGGGGATCAGAAAGTCAGAAGTAAAAGACTTAGTAGTAACTTAGTCAGAGGACTAGAGCTGATCTTAGTTGATATTCAGATTGGAGACTATGGTACAGCACAGGACTACTTAAATATGAGTATCACTAATTGTAATAATAAAAGTGGAAGTAGTAATACTATGGATACAAGGAATATTAAAGGTCCTTGACACATAATAAAAGTAGCAGAAATGAGAGCAGAAGCATAACTGAGTGGAAGCATACTTGGAAACAGTAATTGTATTATGAGTGTCAAATAATAAAAACAATAGTTTGGAGATTAGCAATGAATAGAAATGGGTGGAAATGTCAGAGCACAATGGGGAATTATATGACAGTGTCAGAAGGTGTTGGAAGATGTCAGGAAATACTGCAGATGTAACAGAAACCAGCAGTCTGAGGTATTCTACTTCTGTCTGCTTAAATGTGCATTTTTCTATTTTAAGAAATAGCTTATGCTTCTGTAATGTCTAAAGTGCCTGCTTAATCATGATTTTGTGTTCCTTGAGGGTCATGATGAAGATTAAGATGTCATCCATATATATGATAACATGTCCATCATCAATCTCCTCCTTGAAGATAATGTTCATCATGGTGGCAGGTGAATTGGTGAGGCCAAAAAACATTGCAGCCAGTTTATTTGTTCTGAAAGCTGTTTTCCATTCATCTCCTTCCTTAATCTGTACATTGTTAAAGCTCCATTGATCATCTAGTTTGGTGAAGTACCTTGCCTTCTGTAGATTATCAACATGTTCCTAGATAAGCAGTAGTGGGTAGAAGTTCTTAACTAAGATATTATTTAGCTATCTGTATTTCTGTACTGGTCTTAATAAACCATCCTTTTTCTTGACAGAGAAGAAGGGTAATGCCATAGGAAATTTCAAGGGTCTTATTTGTTCTGATTTGAGGTCATGTCTAATGAACATATTGGCCTTTCCCAGATTTGATACTACTAGGCCTAGACAATCCTGATGGTCTTTTATCTTAATCAACAGCTCAATGTATTCCATTATTGGTCTTCCAGAGTTGAATGTATTGTCTGCCTTGTATACAGGGATTGGTCTAGAATATTTCTTGGTGTTGATATGCCCTAGGCAGATCTACACCTGGACACTAAGGAAAAACCCCATCTTAACATCCAAATCTTGGTATTAGGGGAAGCAACTGTCCATTGAAAAGGTGATGAAGTCTGTAGAGTAGAATGACAATAAAATTGTTTTGCTGCCCTACAGATTGGTCACTACCTCTTAAGTTTGTTGGGGGCAAGTCTGAAATGAGATTGTATTTGAAAATGTGATACAAAATGCACAAGGTAAGATAAACTGATGTCTGACACTATGCTAGCTAGATACAGTGAATGGTCTTCCTTTTCACTTATCTAGCTATAACTCTTCAATATGGTCTTCCTGGCTCTCTTTAATTTCCTAAAGCACAGTGGTCTTCCTTCTGTCTTTGGGTGAAGACTTCAGAAGATGGTCTTCCTTTCTCCTGAAATTGCACTTTTTACTAATTATGCCAAAAAGGATGGTCTTCCTGTCCCTCAGACTTCTCAAATCACTAACACAACTCCAGGACTTAGTCCTTGGCTTTGTTGTATAGTACTCAGTTTGTCACTCTCTTAGATTATGGTATATGGTGGCTTTCACTCTCAAGTTGCTAGCTCTAGCTAGCACATCTAACTTTAAAACTAAACTGGAATATGCTTGTAACTCTGACTTAGCATTGCAGGAGCTGAGGAGCTCATCACTGTGGATCATGTTGTGAGAGAACAGGGGCAAAATCCCTGTTACTCTTTTCATTCCTTATCCTCAAGCTTTTATGCCATCCTGGATGGCTATTCTTAGCTCATTTCTTGGCTTGATTTTTGGTTTGCTCATATTTCAGGCATTGCTTACTTGCATTTGCATGTTTATCCATATTTATTCTCTGGGAGCATGTCTTGCTAGTGCCTTTCTCTTCTATTTCACTCTCTTCTTTAGAGCCTGACTAACATATCTGACACTTTGTTTATTTGTGTTTTTCTTACTTATCTTCCATCCATGCCTAGGTTTCTTATTTATGTAGCATAGACCTGTATCTCTTGTTTACTACTATGTTATATTCTGCCTGTATATGATTATCTGTATGTTCTTCTTTCATGCAGCATTCTCCTATTCTTTCATTGTGTGTGACTGTTAGGGCTCATGTCTGAAGCCAAACAAACACCACTATCACTTTGGTTGGCTGCACTATAGCCACTCTCAGTTATGGCTTAGCCATATCACTTCCCCCAGGTTCCAGATGCTGGTGCTATATTCAGTGCTACTGTGATCCATGTTTTCCTTCATTCTAGCTAGTCTGTTTTCTCCAGTACTTAGAACTTTGTTATTGTACTCTATCCTGTTGTAGCTAGTTGTTTTCACTAATGTCATAATTAAGATGTTGATATGTGGTTTTCCCTTAGTGTTTAGGTGTAGATCCACCTAGGGCATATCACCATAACAGGGCAAAATACCAGAGCAAATCCCTAAGTACAAAGGAAAGTGTTTCTAGCTAGAATAAAGGAAAACATGGAGTGCAGCAATGCTGAATATAGCACCAGCATCAGGAACCCAGAGGAAACTAATATGGCTAAGCCATGACTGAGAGTGGCTATAGAGCAGCTGAACCAAGGCAACAGGGATGTTTGTTTGGCTTCAGATGCAAGTCCTAACAGTCACACACAAGGAGAAAAAAAGGAAACATAGTAGAAGCTTGCATGAAAGAAGACCATACAGATAATTATATACAAGCAGAACATAAAATAATAATAAACAAAATATACAGATCTATGCTACCTAAGTAAGAAACCCTACTAGGCATGAATGGAAGATAAGTAAGAGAAACACAAATGGACAAGGTGTCAGATATGTAGTTAGGCTCCAAATGTCACAAACACACTTTCCAGGATATAGGCTAGAGTTCTGGACAGATAGGATATGCACAGTGGCCAGGGAGAGACACTGGAGACTCCAGAAATATCTCCAGAAAATGTGTTCAAGTGCTACCAAAAAAAAAGAGTCAAGATGGGTGACAGCTTCAGCTTATGTGCTGTACCTCCTTTGTTCCTAACACCCAATTTACAGATGATGGTGAGTGGTATGGTTCAGGTATAGTGATGACTCATACTCAACTTCCTGACTGAAGACTTGGTCAGGAGGGATCTCTGGAGACCAGAATCTTGTTGAGCACAAGTTATGACAATGAGATGAGATTATCAGGTAGAGATGAATGAGGATGATTTGGAGGTAGCTTAACCACTTGAGTAGAAGTGGAGAGACTAATAAAATTAACAAACTGAAGTACTGCAATACATTCAAAGTACTTATATACTAGAAAGTCTAAGTAACGAGAGTAAATACATAGAGCACTAAAATCATACTAGTGCAATGGAGAAGTAAGTGGGTTAAGAAAGAGAGGGCATATGACAAGGACTAAGGAGTACAAATTGAATGTTAATGTGAAAGAGACATACTATAAAAAGTATAGTGTGTGGCTGAAATGAAGTAAGTACAAAAATGGAAACAGATTGGAGTAAACCTGAGTAAACACCAGAGATGAGCTGAGAGTCAGGATAGTGTTGGGATTGATTGTAAACAGTCTGGAGATGATGCATGCTATGTCATATAGGGATATGACAGTATTTCCCCCTTAGCAACAAACCCATGAGTTGCTTGAAGGGTTGTTGTGGCTGTGATGTGTAACCAAAAAATATGAACATGAACATGAAGTTAAAAATTTTCAGAAATCAACCACCATCAACTCAGCACAAAAATTCAATTGTCCCAGCAAAATACAACGTTGTCCTCCCAGTCTTTGATTGTTCAATGCAAGGCTGCCTTGGAAGAACAAGCCAGGAAACACAAGGAGGAACATCTGCATGCTGAGCAGGAGGCCACCAAGAAGTGAGTGAAGCTCCAAGCCAAAGAAGAAGAGTTGGCACATGCTGAGGAGGCACAGCTAGCATGCAAGAAGAAGGAGTTGGCACATACAGAGGAGGCACAATTGGCATGCAAGAAGGAGGAGTTGGTGTGCACAGAGGAGGCACAATTGGTGCACAAGAAGAAGGAGCAGTTAACCCATGAGGAGGAGGCTCAACTGATACATGAGAGGGATGTGCACAAACACAGGCAGGCTCAGGAGCTGAGGGAGCAGGGGGAGTGGATGATGAAGGAGAAGGCTGCACAGAGGGAGTGCAAATGGATTGTGAAGAAGAAACATATGGAGGAGACTTTGGCAAAAACTGGGGTAAGTCAGAGATGTTTTCCTGGAGTGACCTGAGTGCTAACAAATTCATGTCAGGAGCCATTGCCATTCATGCAGGTAAGTGATTTATTGGGATCACATGTATTCACCCTGCTAACCATGTCCTTAGAAAATGAAGTCTGTTGTCCCCAAGAAAAATGCAAAGGGGAAAGGCAAAGCTGTGGTGTGCAAGGGAACATCTGGGCCTGACAAAGGCAACATAGGCATCAAAATAATGCCTCATTCCCAGAACCCGATGATGGACATGGAATGGACATGGGTACATGGCAACAACAAGTGTGAGGGTTGTACATGCAAGGTGCTGGAGTGTTGGGTACAGGGTGATGGGCATGCTTGCTTTGGTTGTGCAAAGCAGGTGGAGAAGTGTTTGTTGGTGAGGAGTGCACCTTGCAAACAGAAGGTCGAGGTGGTTATTGAGGCAGGGTTGTTGAAGAAACAGAAGGTCAAGGGGGAGGAAAACTCCAGAGCAGAGACAATGCTCCTAAGGGAGATTTTGTGAGGGGCCAACACATTGGAGGGAATCCTCCAACTTCAACACAAGATGAACAAGAAGCTGCTCCAGGGGCAGGCACAGATCATCAAGAAGCTTGACACCATTGGCAAGTCACTTGTGTCCTCATCGACACACCTTGAGGACATCACCTACTATGCCTGGAAGATTGCCAATTACCAGTGGGATCAAATGAAGCAAGTCCAGAAGGCACAGGAACAATGCAACATACAGCTGGGAATATGGGTACCAGAGGAGGGTTCTAGATACAGGACACACAGGACAACACCTGAGGGCACTGACAAACAACCTTGTGAGCAGGGAAGAGAACCAGAGATGTTGAATGCACTGGAGCAGATGCAGAGGCAGGAGCAAGGGGCAGAGTGAGGTCAGGAGCTGGAGCCAGTTCAGGAGCCAGAGTGGGGATGCATTGAGAATAACAATGTTGAGATGGCAGATGGGCAGAAGGAGTAGAGTTTTTTAATGGAAATCTTGGGAGGGCATTTGGCCCTCATTATTGTACATAATATATTTGTATCTTGGAATGTGAATTTTGGATGTAAAATGAAGTTTGAACAACAGATGAAAACTGAATGAAAATGGAGGTACATAAGGGATGGATATAATGGAACTTGAAGCAAAATAGAAATATTCAGATGATGTGAAGTGTACTATGGGGGTAGCCAAGGACCTGGTTTACTTGGGTACTTGGCATGAAAGTTGGCAATGAGTTCTGGGGCATTACCCAATTCTGTAGCTAGTAGCCAGGATGTTTCTTTGTCAGTACCTTCATAGCCAGCCCATTTGACTAGGTACAAAAGATAACAGTGTTGATGTCAATGATCAATCTTGGTGTCTAGAATTTCAGAGATTTCATATTCAGGTTTGCCTTCAACCAGAACTGGAGGTGGAGGTGATTGAACGTGGTTTGGAATAGTGTTAGGGATAACAGGCTCAAGTTGGGATACATGGAATACTGGGTATATGGCTCACATTGACTCAGGTAACTGGAGTGTCCAGGAGTGGCTTCCAGCTTGCATGCTCTAAGTCAAAGCATCACAGACCTTATGGACTCCTGAAGCAACTCCCTATACCAGAGAAGCCTTGGAATTCTATCTCGATGGACTTCATTGAGAAATTACCAGAGTCCTCCAGTTTTGATTCTATCCTTGTAATCGTTCACCGCTTCACTAAGCAAGGCATATTCATCCCTACCAACATCACCATTACCTCTGCTCAACTTGCTCTAGTCTTTGTTATGCACATCTTTTCCAAGCATGGAGTCCCAAAACATGTTACATCTGACTGGGGCTCTGAGTTTGTCTCCCATTTCTTCTGTTCTCTTGGGAAGGCTTTAAATATGGAATTACATTTCACATCTGGTTACCACCCAGAAGGCAATGGTCAGACTGAATGTATTAATCAAACCTTGGAACAATATATTAGGATGTATTGCAATCATCAACAAGACAACTGGGCTGAACTTCTCCCTCTTGCTGAATTTGCATATAATAATTCCCCTAGTGCAACTACAGGCATATCACCCTTTTTTGCCAACAAAGGATATCATCCTAACATCACTATCCATCCTGAATATAACTTAGTTAGTGCCTGTGCTTGTGACTTCATGGTTGATTTAGATGAGCTCCACTGGGAGCTCCAGGAAATGATCTCTGCTGCTCAGAAAAAATATCAAGGTCCTGCCAATGCTTGTCAAACTAAACCCCCTGACTTCAAGGTTGGAGACAAAGTCTTTCTTAAGGCTGAATTCATTTGTACTACACAACCAACCAAGAAGTTCTCAGAAAAATACCTTGGATCATTTGAAATTATCATTGGCATGTAATGCATGAGTTATAGTAATCCTTAACCATGGTCCTGATGTTAGGCCAGGTATAGGTTCTGTGAATGAGGGAGAGTGTCTTATTTTGGCTGAAATGACCTGACAAGATGTGATTGTGTTTGTACTGGAGTACACAGAGTCTCAGGTTGTTATTATCTGGGACATAAATGCAGTTGTCAAGATGCAGTAGTCCAGCAGAATCTATAGACCATTGGGGATCAGAGGGGATAGGTAGATGAATAGATGTAATTGGATCAGAGGATTGGGCAGAGAGAACATCATTGTGAAGGAGTTCAACATCCATAATGGTAGCACCCCAGAGGACCGGAAATGCTAAAATTGTAGCTTGTAGGGATGAAGCCAATTGCTCATTAGTGAATACTGGATGAAAGTTTTGGGGATTGACCTGGGCATAGTCACTATTTCCCCCTTTAGGGTAGACATCCCATTGTCTAGTTAAAGAGTCAGGTTTAGTTCCAAGGCATCCAGGGCAGAAACAGATGACCAGGTTGAACTGAGATAGGTATTCAGACCACTGGGCTTGATGACAAGTCAAGACCTTTGTAGTAGTAAAATATTCAAGATTTTTGTGATCTGTGACAACATCAATAGGTTTAGCAGATCCTTTGAGGTAATGTCACCAAACTCAAAATGCTTCAAAGATAGCAAGCAATTCTTTGTCATGAGTATCATAATTCAGTCCAGGCAGAGTAAATGTCCTAGAGTGAAACACAATAGGGTGAATTTCACCACCCTCATGGAGGATAGAAATAATCATGCCAAGAGCATAGTCTGAAGCATTGGTCTCAACAATGAGCAGTGTGTCAGGGACCCAATGGGTGAGAATAGGAGCAGTAGTGAAGGCTTTCTTGAGTTCGTTGAAAACTTCCCTGCAATTCTCAGAGAATAACCATGGAGTACCCTTCCAAGTCAGGCGAGTAAGAGGTACCATGATATCCAAATAGTTAGCAATGAAACGACAATAGAATTTGGTAAATCCTAGGAAGAATTGTATATCCTTCACTTTCCTGGGTTCTAGCCAGTCCTGAATAGTCTGAACCTTGGAGGAAGCCATTGTCAGGCCCTCTGGAGGTAATATGTAACCTAGATATTTGACCAAATCTGAATGGAATTCACATTTGTCAGCACAGGCATAAAGTCCATGTACCTGGAGATGCCAGAGCACCTCCTGAACATGAATTTTGTGCTGAGCAAGGTCATCTGAGTAAATAAGAATATTGTTGAGGTATATGATGACTGATACATCCAGGAGATCTGCAAATATGTTGTTCATGAAGTGTTGGAAGGCAGCTGGAGCATTGGAAAGCCCAAATGGCATAACTAGCCATTCAAAAGAGCCATAGCAAGTGCAAAACACTGTTTTCCATTCATCACCTTCAGCAATATGGATGAGGTGATATGCATGGCATAGGTCAATTTTTGTATAGATATGAGCCTTATGGGGAGTATCCAGAAGGTCAGATATTAGCAGTAGCAGGTAATGATCCTTCTTGGTGATTTTGTTAAGTCCCCAAAAATCAACACATAGCCAGAGCAAGCTGTCCTTTTTACAGACAAAAAGGACAGGAGCACCATGCAAGGAATGTGATGGGTGAATGAAAGATTTTCATCTATGAACTTGCAAAGGGAGATAAGTTCTGCCTGAGAGAGGGAATAGATAGGACCAAGGGGAGGTGAGGAGCCTTCCTCAAGGGAGATTTTCAAATCATAAGGATGGTGGGGAGCAAGAGTATCAGCTTTTACTTTGCTAAAAACATCTGCAAAGTCATGGTATTCTTCAGGAAGGTTGCTCAGGTCTGGAGATGACCTGGAGGCTGAGGCAGAAAATCCTTAAATGGTTGAAAATGAAATATTTAGCCTAAAACATTCAGCTCCTTCTAGCTGTACTGTGCATAGAAATGCAGCAGTGTTAATGAGAGAGACTGTAGGTTTTGAGCCAGGTTCTGTGGGAAGCAGAGTCAGAGGTTTCTCAAAGCAAGTTTGAGTCTGGACCAGAGATAGAACCAGAGACACTAGTGACACTGTATGAGCCAGAGAAGATGTCTGTGAATGCAAAGGAGAATGGAAAGTGATACTGCCCAATACCCAGTCAATCAATGGATTGTAGTGGTAGAGCCAGTTGTATCCAAGGACTACAGAGCATGAAGGGTCAAGAATTGTAACATAGAATGTTATGTTAATGTTTTTCCCAGTCAAAAAGGTTACCAATAATTCTGCAGCCTGAGTAATGGTTGAATTGGATGTTCCATCAATCAAACCAAGTTGTATAGGTGTTACAGAGAATACAGGAATAGCATGTAATTTGACAAACACAGGGTCAATAAAGCAATGAGTCGAGCTGGAATCTATGAGAGCTCAAAAAGTAATATTTGGAATCATAGGGGATGTCAAAGGAATTTCAAAAGATCATTTGTCACAATGAGAAGGAGTGGATGCATAGAGGCAAAACTCCATAGGTACACTGGTAGGCTCTATGCAGTTCTCAGCTGGTGTGGAGCACTGAGAACTGCTCTTCATTTTTTCGAGTCCATATTGGAACTTGAAGCACCTGAAGATGAGCTGGGGGTACCACCAGAGGTACTACCAGAGGCTCTGGTGGAACTGGTAGTCATATTGATTGTGGCAGCACAACCCTTAGCAGCTTTTGCCTTGCAACAATCTGCTGCAACATGGCCTGCAATACCACAGAACATACAGAGGTTGTTATCGAAACGTCACTTATGTTCCTCTTGGGTCAGCTTTCCATCCTTGCCCAATTTTCCTGTAAGGTCAGGGCTCATGGATTTATTATTGCAATTTCCTGATTTGGGAGTCTTAGCTGTTTTCCCAGAGTTTTCAGTCGACCTGGAGTTCCCAGTATTATTTCCACTGGTTTGACAACGAAGTGTTAGAGGATTGTTTCCCCTTATTAGTGGAAGACTTAGCTGATTTCTCAGCCTTGTCTGTGTTGTGTTTATTGCATGCAATTTCTGCCTGACATTCCAAATAGCAAGCATTGACTGCCTGAACATTGCTCTGGAGTTGAGCAAGGGTCTGAGCTTTGAGATAATGCAAGAGGTCATCTTTAATTTGATCAGGCAATCCAGCATAGTAGTGGAAACAGAGAGCAGCATCATCTCACTGGAGATGAGCAGCAATATTATTGAACAAGATGTTGTATTTTGCAACACATTGGTTATCCTTCATTTTGAGAGTACAGATTTCATTTTTGGCATCTCTGACAGGATCTGGGGGGCTGAAATTTGATTGCAAAATTGTAATAAACTCAGCATAGTCTGAATGCCAAGTATCAATAGGAGAGTGTTCAAGGATTGCAGTTTTGAACAGCTTAAGTGCAGTGCCCTTCAGGTAGGACAGTGCATAGTTTACTTTTGCCTCATTGGTAGAAAAGGCAGCTGGATGATCCTTGTAATTGAGGTGCAATTGAACAATGAACAGTTGTAATTTATCTGGACTGGAACCATTGAAAGAGTCAGGTTCCTTAACTTTGGTCTTGGTTAAACTGGTCTGGTGTTGCTGATTCACAGCAACAGTAGTGATAATCATCCCAAGGTCTTGGAAGACTCTCAAAACATCTGGTCCAAGTTGAAATTGTCCAGGAACAGGAGGGGGAGATTGGGGTGGTATGCCTGGGTTACCACCCAGGCCACCACCACCTCCACCACCTCCACCACTGCCAGGACTATCAGGGGGACCACTGCTTCCTGGGCCTCCAAAAGGAGAGCCAGCAGGAGGGATTCCACCAGGGCTACCAGGTGGTGTTCCTGGAGCTTCTGGAGCTGGGCTCCCAGGCTCAGAGGGATGACCACTGGGATTGTGCAGTGCAGGAGTGTTGCTGTGAGATGGTGGGTTATCGAAAAGTGAATATGTAGGAGACCTAGTAGGTCCTCAAGCATGTTGTGAAGCACTTTCATGCTGAGCAAAGATAGTTTTGGGAGTCTCAAGAGTCTGAGACATACTTAAAATGTTAGCACAAGATGGTGGGGTTGTAGGACCAAAAATGAGGGGGTCTCAGTGTTCTGGGGATCTAAATTGATAGATACACAACCTCTACAAGGCAGTGCAACAGAGATAGCACAAGGAGTAAAGATCAGGCCAGAAACTGTTCCTGCCCATCTTGCAGTCTGAGTAGTTCAAGGAGGAATGGCTGAAAAATTGGTGTCACAAGGAGTGCAACCAAAAGACATAGGCAAAATGCTAGGAACAAGGATGCAAGTTTGTTAATACTGTCATGAACATGCTTTCCAGGATATAGGCTAGAGTTCTGGACAGATAGGGTATGCACAGTGGCCAGGAAGAGACACTGGAGACTCCAGGAATATCTCTGGGAAATGCATTTGAGCACTACCAAAAGAAAGAGTCAAGATGGGTGACAGCTTCAGCTTATGTGCTGTGCCTCCTTTATTCCTAACACCCAATTTACAGATGATGGTGAGTGGTATGGTTCAGGTATAGTGATGACTCATACTCAACTTCCTGACT
>JASFDF010000304.1:0-27236 GCA_036937115.1 Nidularia sp. FH-822889
TGTAAGAAACCCTACTATGCACAGATGGAAGATAAGTAAGAGAAACACAAATGGACAAAGTGTCAGATATGTAGTTAAGCTCCAAAAAAGAGAGCGAAATAGAAGAGAAAGGCACTGGCAAGACACTATTCCAGAGAATAAATACAAATAAACATTCAATCTCTAGTAAGAGATGCCCAAAATACAAGTGATCCAAGAACTGAGCAGAAATCTGTTAAAAATAGCCATCCTCTATAATATATAGGTGCTGAACCATGACCATGATTTTAATATAATAGGTTTTATAGCAGCTGCTCTAAGACTGCCATTAGTGGGTTTTTCATTTTTATGTCCGATGATACAATGCTAATGTTAAATAAATCTTTCTTCATTATATATATATAGATCTGTGCAATGGTTAATGATAAGAGCTTAGACTTTAATCTAATCTGGAATTACTGTGGAAATAGATGCAAGAGGTCAAGGACGATTGCATTGAAAATAACCTCATGACAAAGCTGGAGGAATGGAATGATTGCACTGCCCTTGAGGTGAAGAAAGATTTGCTAGTCTGAATTCCAAACCTTTACAAAGACCTTTATCATGCTTGCAAGCTGGTTCTGTGATCTGATGTGTGCGATGATATGAAGCAATTCATTGCTGCCTTGCCATATGTTGTCTCGCATAGTACTTGGTGGCACAATTATGTGAGTGATTCAGTCTATATCTGCATTCCTGGTCTCATTGTCTAGACTTGAATTCTTTATGATATAGGGAAGGTCGAGGGAGGTTCTACTATCAGAAAGTCTACATTACATCAAAGCTTAATTTTGCTTCAGAATTTTGGGAGCCTTGAGATAAATCATTTCGATTTCTCTCCAATTGTTATGTATGTTGTATCATCTGGATAAGTTAGAGGTCTTTACCATCCCCCCCCATTCCAGTTGGATGCCAATGGACTCCTACAAATCTGGGTGGACTCCATTAGAGTCCAACTAGATTTTATTAGATCATAGTTGAATGCATTCTCACTATAAACCAACTTGTTAGTCCAGCTAGACTCCAATTAGAGTCTAATGGAGTCCAACTGTCCAGCTGGACTATTAGAATCCCAAAGGATTTTACCATGTTTGGACATAGCAGAGTCCAATGGACTCCAGAGAGACCCATCTATATAATATAATATAGAACTCTATTTGCTCCAATTGAGCACCAGTAATCCATAGAACTAGTGTACTCATTAATTGTTAATTAATATTTTAAAAAAATGCAGCAGCTGGAATTGAACTCAAGGCCACTAATATATTATATAATTAGCATGTACATCACCACACTAACCACTTGACTATTATGCTATTATAAATATTTAATCTATATAACTTATATCATGTATCAGAAACCCCAGTATCTAAATAAGGCATCTAAATAATTTCAGTGTCTAAACATTGCTGGGTGCTGAGCCATGCAGCTATCATGTGACATGTTTTATTTTTTATTTTTTATTTTTTATTTTATTTTTTTATTTCTGCATTTATATCCTGCAACAAGTATGCTACTACTAAGATGCAGTGGCCCCCAAATTTATGATAGGCCTTATCTCCCTTTTAACTTCTATATTGGTTGTGTCCATGCTGTCGAGTTGTAGATGTTGTTTCCAAGTTGGTAGGCTCCATTGCATGGTGGTGTGTGTAGTAGCAGGTATGTGACATGTTCATTTGCCTGCTCTCATACTTTTATTTCTCACCACTGCTACACATCATCCCTCATTTTTTTGTGATCATGGTAACTCATCCTGCCACCAATGATGACAGCAACAACAGGAACAACAACAACAACTGCAACAACAACAAGTAATGCAAGGGCTGGAGAACAAAGAGGAAGGCAACAGGGCCCAAGGTGCATAGCAATGCACCATGTAGCTCCTAAAGCTACTAACCTCCTCCCATCCACAGCACTGGCAACAGTGGCAGCCACCCCCAAAAGCACCCCCACCTGCAACCATCCCACCTACAGTGAAATCACCCCCACAGCCCCAAAATGGCCTCCACCACCCAACACCATATGCAAAACTGCTTGCCCACCCCAAAACTATCCTCCAGCCACTGGGTGAACCTCCCACCACCATGAAACCATGCTGTCTGCTATGAAACCCCCCCACCCCTCAAGAAATCACTGCCCACCACTGCAATATTGCCCTTTCCACTGTGAAACTGCTCCCCACCCACTGTGAAACTGCTCCCTGCCCACTGCAAAATTGCCCCCCACCACTGCAAAATTGCCTCTGCCCACCATGAAACCATCCCACCCACCATGAAATGCTTCCTGCCTACCACAAAACCAACCCCCACCCACCACATAACTGCCCCCTGCCCACTACTAAACTGCTCCCCATGAAACTGCCTGCTGCCCACCTTCAAACTGTGCCCTACCCACCATGAAACCATCCCATCTACCACAAAACACTCCCCACCCACCACAAAACTCTCCCTGCCCACCATGATTTTATAATAATTATGTTGATTTTATACTACCTTTCTTGATTTTATATGAATTATGTTGATTTTATGCTAATTTTCTTGATTGTATAATAATTATTCTGAATTTATATGACTTTTCAGACATTGCTCCAGTTAGACTCTAATCAGTGTGTACTATGTTCTAGACTCCATTGGAATCCAGTCAGTCCAGTAAGAGTCCATTGGAGTCTATTGGAGTCTAGCCAGTTCAGTCAGAGTCCAATGGAGTCCAGTTACAGTCAAATTGAGTCCAATAAATTTAGTCAGAGTCCAATGGAGTCCAATGGAGTCTAGCAGAGTCCAGTAGGAATGGGTGAGGGATCATAAAGTATTGATAAGTTACATAGATTTGTGATCAATACAGGCTGATAATGGTTGTGTATATGTGCTTTCCTACTTTGAAGAAATTCCTTGAATGTGAAGGTGGATAATGTTGATGTTGAACATCTTGATGTGTATTTGGTGAAGTCATGAGGTACTCTGAAGTTTTGGTATTTCTCTGCCTACATCCTCAAATCTGAATATCAAGAGGCAGAAATATCTGAAATGATCTAACCTCCTGTTTTTTTAAATTCCCATTCATTGGATGATTAGGAGCCCAAGTAAAAAGGGACAAAGGAGATACAGGTGGAAGAGACAGAAAAGCCAAAAAATGAATGTCAACATTCACAACTGGTAAGAGTTTGGAGACCACCTAATCAACTTGGGAAGTCAGAGCCTCTGAGACTCAGTAAGACTGGGCAGGTACCCATATCAAGCAGATTTTAACATCAGCATTTCTGACCATGTTTAATGAATACTGACATGATCAAGGTGGTTGCTCTCCCCCACTGATTCCTAGTGGAATTCACCTGATTCCAATCATTCCAGTAAAATGAATTTTGGCTGAGAAGCCAGCTAAAATGCATCATTCCATTCAGGTGGAATGTAGACTGGAAGGACTGGAAAACAGAATACCTGCCAGAATGACTGGAATGGGACAGCAAAATGGAATTCAGTGGTGAAATCTGGTCCATGTATTAATAAAGTTGTTTATTCAATAATTATTAATAACTTCTATTATATAAATAACTTCCATAATATATATACATTGTATTGTATTGTATCTCTATATATCAACAAACTACAGTGTATTGAACCTGCAAAAATGGGTCAATATATGGTGAGGAAGATGACATCTTTCTATATATTAACAGGAAATGGTGTATTGACCCTGCAAAAATGGGTCTATATATGGTGAAAATAATAATATCAACTTCTTGTGTAATAGATGACCAATCAGACTGCTATCTGTTCATATATGCACACCCACTTATCCATCACCCACTGTCTGACCAAAATGCAAAGGGGATTCATTCCTTTGCAATGTAATCTCTGCATACTGATGTAAGTATGATTGAATGAATGATCTGATTAATAATGAGTAATATAATTAATGATATAATTACTACTAATGATTATACTAACCATTCTTCTCAGGCTCTGATTTCAGTGAACTTGAACCTCCTCCCTTTCTCAGGTAATTCACAACCTGCCCTAGATCCTAATATGTTCATTTGAATTCATGAGATTTTTGGCAGTCTTCATCCATTCTGACAGCTAGCCAACATAACAAAAATAATTGAGTTTAAGCTGAGGGTGAAGAACTGAAAATGGTAACTCTATCAACAATCTACATGACTTGCCTCAGGGAGTTCCATGACATTGAGAACAATAGTTATCAACACTCCCTTTAACTTGAACTGGCCAATGAGAGTTATTTAGGCAATATGATTTGGTGAAGTCCAACAGTCTATGATCAGGTTAATAAGTTCATCATGTTCCTGGTTAGTTGTTCATTAGCTATTTTATTTTTATTATGCCTTTAGGATCTTTGTGACCCACTCTTGTGTCTGACAAAGACTAGCTTTATATCTCACAAAACTATGGATGCTAATGGCACATAATAACCTAGGCAGCCACTCTTCATCAAGCTCAGGAAGGCTTGATCCTTAATGATCTTGAATGGATAATTAATTTAAGGACTCAGTATACAATTTTGGCTCTGTTGATGATTGCTCATGAATAACTGCTATGGATCTTGATGTATAGAATGGGTTTGCTTACTTTGTCTCAGTTTTATATCCTGACAATATGAGTAGTTAATGGCCCCTTCACCCTTTCTTTTGAAAGTTGGAGTAATTAGTGAGTTTGCAGAATGACCACATAGGGAAAATGCTGTTGCACTCCCCAGATTGTGGCCCCATGTATTGCAGTAACATTTTTGTTTTATTCTGCTAATACTTTTCCAAATTGTCACAGGTGAATCTGAATTTTTTCACAGTTCTAGGATGGGTACTCTATAACCTATCTACAAATATTCAAGGGTCATATCCCTCTTCAAGTTGGCCTATAATGCAATCCTGTGAGATGAGACTTTGTTGAACAGCCCCTCAAAAACTCCACAACCCAGCCACAATTGGGAATAATTGCAACACAAAGTGCCATGATGTGGAATTGTAATGTTATTTTGCCCACATGTCAAGTTTTATTCCAAAAGGTAAATAGGGACTAGAGGCTGTAGGTTACAATAGTGCTATATCAGAAAATGTCAGAAGTAAATGTTGGAAGGATTTCTGACTGTGTTATATACCAAAACCAGATCATACTTCCAACTCCCCTTCTGACTATCCCCAACTCTTCTCTGGTAGCATATCAGGGAATCTTATCATGGTGTTGGAAGGTGTCAGAAGATGTTGAGAAATATCGTAGATGTAACAATAAGTATATATGATAACATATTGGCATGATATTTATATTGCCTCTATGGCTTACTTAGATTTATCACATTTATTTTGGATTATGTAAGCTAAATAAAGAGGTCCAAGTTTCAAATCCTGACCACATACACAACCTTTATGAATTGTTCCATAGGAATTCCAGAGTCCAGCTAGAGTCCAGCTGGACTTTGAAGCTCAAAGTCTGGGTGGAGCCCAGGTGGAATGCCAGAGTCCATGGGAGTCCATTGGAGTCCTAATGGACTCCAGGACTCCCATAAGAATTTCATTCAAATTACTATAATAACTCTACATTGTGCTGTTGGAGTCCAGGTGGACTCCAGATGGACTCCAGGAGTCCACCCAGAGTCCAACCAGAACATGTGGCTTAGTGTAAAGGCCTTGTGTTCCACATGTATATAAGCCTGCAGTCCTAGAGTGTAGTTCCCCAGTTACTTGCTCCAGGACTCTGGGCAGTACCTACATTTGCTTCAAAATATACTAGTTACTCACTCCAGGTTGTAGCCTTGGCTTGTCTTGCTCATTGCAAGTGTTGAACTGCTCTGCTACTCTTCCCATTTCAAAATTATAAAATTTGAGTGATGAAATAACATATAATTATCAAGAATGGAGGTAGTTGTGTCAAACATGATTTCACATGGAAATGCAGCCATTTCTTATTTCAAAACAATTTGAATAATGTAAACAAAAGCATCACAGATTCTATTCTTTGTTGAGAAATTTAGATGGGTTTCTTCATAATTTTTAATATTGTGGAGAGAGTATACAGTCAAGAATGCTATCTGCCATTGCTATGTCAGTGATGCTGTGAGTTCTTATTTACTAACCTGATCTGAATTTGCTCACCTTGACATGTCCTGGGAGAACTTAAGTATGTATCTATGTATCTTATCTAGTAATCTGGACCTGGTTTTCTGGATGAGGACAATATGTTCTTCCATTTATAAGATGCAGGTATCTTCTCGGTTATAAGGAGCCTTTGTTTCGTATTTAATCAGATAGGCCTCCCTACCCACTGCTGCATCTATATTGGATAACAAGATCTCCAGTCAGCGTTCATGGAATTAAGTTGATGAACTTTTGTTTTCACCCAGTGGTAGTCCCGCAGACAGCATGTTACGTGCTTCGGGGGACACCCTTCTGTTCTCGGCATCCATGGGCAAGTACAAGTTGTACGATTGTCGCTTCGCATTGCAGCCATTTATTGTACAGCTCCTCGACGAGCTTGATATATTCACTATCAAAAATGGCAGCAGACATATAAGGGCATGATATGTATGGTGATCAGTCGGTGCCCAATTGTAAACATGTACTATACGCCGTAAAAAAATGAATGGAAATGTAAGACAAAGGCTGAATGTAAATGTTATCAACATTTGGATAGAAATAGATCTCACGATCACTAATGAGATTAGATCCACGGACTTCCAGGACAACCAACGATTTCTAGAAACTCCCTTTCTGACTGGTTTCTGGGAGCTAGCCCACGAACTACAGATACATCAGTTCTGGACGATATCTTCCAAGGACCATTTCAGCACACTTACCTGCTTGAAAGCTTCCAAACACTGAATGATAATACGTCTGTTCTCGAGAGGTATCATTCCATCCGACATGTAACTATGCAAATGGGGCATGGGAGGAACATGTTTATCGACCACAGTTCGATTCGGCGGGTGCTGTGCACAAGATATGGCGTCAACCAGTTCCTCAGTGACAGGAATCTTATAAAATGTAGGCGCAGTACCGGACATGACGATGCCCGCGAGCACCTTGCTTGGCACAGTGCGTATTCCACGATCCCTTCGGCGTCTGTTGTTCTCATAGAAGGCAGCAATAGCCTCTGCAATGAGCTGAGGCTCCGCCTCGTCCGAGGACCTGTAGCGCTAATAGAGTAGCGATTGCACAATTAATCGTTTGTCTTGCCCGATTGACTGGAACGCACCTTGTCTTCCTGCACAAGTAGAATATAATCCTCTTCATCCATGACCACTACGTCGAGTTTGGCATCAACTTTTTTCCCACACATCAAGAAGCCAATCTCCAAGCGCTGATGAACTACCCTTTCAGGCTCATCGTAGTCCAGCATACCCAAAAGAAAGGCGGCGAAGTCATCAACCGCGCTTTCTGTCGGCGATCCTGATGGGAAATGGCGAGTGGCATCTTCTAAATACCGAAAAAATAGCCTATTGTCTTTGGATATGGGCCCTGGAGGACGTTGAAGGTTGTTCAGCAAGATGGGGTCTACTGTTGGATTGGGTAAAGCTGATCCAAAGAACGAAACTGAGTCTTGTGGCTCCACGGTGATGTTAAGCGCCTTCAACTCATTGGTTGTCCAGTCATTACCAGACTTGGCGGTTAAGAGGCGGAGGTCGACAAAGGTAAGTAGTCTGTCGATGCATCTTTCGCGATCTGTGGGTGCCACTATTCTCTATGCCATTTGTCATGTCATGTGATATGACTCGGAGCTGTCCTATGGGGGTTACGTAGCTGGCTCAGGCGCTCCAAACTACGTAGTCAATCAAAAATGCCATTGATGCTTCATGTGTGTGTATTCTTCTCGAAGCAACTAATTTATGGATAATACTTTATATCACTTGTTCGCAGCTTCTTGAACGGTTGACAGAATCTATCGAATGCAATCCATCCAGATTATTTTTCACAGGAGTTCCCGAATCTGAAGAGATGTTTTCAACGTGACAACAAAGGGTAAGAAGGGCCGGCACTTCGAGCCGAAGCCTTTGCGGAGTTACGAAGCAGTGGAGAAATACCGCCCTGCCGATCCCACTATCAAGACACAACCTCAGTATCCAAGTAAAATCCTACTCTCATTGTATTTATACTATAATCCCATTCCCACTAGACTGGTATAGACTCCCAGATAACGTCGGGAAACGTGAGAACACTCTCCAATCATGGATACTTATTATATTCTACTAGGTCTTGGTCATTCAATATTTTGGTGATCATTCAGGGAGATCGCATTGGTGAGAGGTAGCCATATGTAGGAGGTTAAGATGGATAAATTCTTCTGAACAATATCACGCCTGTGAGATATGCCCCTAAAATTCCGGTTGATTATTGTTGTTATCTTGTAAAATTGAAGGACGAAAGAGAAGGAGTCGCTCGCAGGTAGTAGGGTCGGCAAGAGTAGACACAGACAATGGCTAGTGCTGAAAGAATGCTCAGGCCAAAGATTCTGTTGAAACGGGCTCCGGATACGCCCAACACTACAAATTGGAAGCATACATAGCCGGAACGCCGATGATGCTTGACATTCATATCACAGAGACGGGCGAGGGCTAGACATGCTGAAAGCAGGAAATCCACCAGGCATGCCATTGACGGCGAACCGAGTACGACGATTGCTATTTATGTTCTCGTATATCGTATCGTACCTGGATATGGATGTTCTATGCCTCCCTCGTTCCGACATGCTTCTTGGCCGCTGCGATGGCGGCTGCGTCCGCTTGGGGGTCGACGGTAGGTATGAGTGGAGGTGAATGATGGGGTCAGACACGTCGAGTAAGAGAGAGAGAGAGAGAGAGAGAGAGAGAGAGAGAGAGAGAGAGAGAGAGAGAGAAAAGATAGAAAGTATTTAAGACCATATATGCTAGAGGCAATGCAACGGACGGAACACATGTCATGAGATGGACCATCGTGCACGTGGGCAATGGCTCAGAGATACAAGCAGACAACGGTCTAAGCATCTATTAATATTTTCAGGTCAAAAAAAATACAGATTGAAATGAGGACTAACACATTGGCAACTCAACTTTGAAGAGACGATACTTAGCAGTAAGAAGAATCACCTGATTGATAAACGTCCATGCAGGCAAATGCAGTTTTGAAATTGGAAATGTGATATGGGGCTGAAATGATCGACGGTGTGGCAGGGCAGTCTGGTATACGGTCATGTGATCAGTTCGGTAGCAAGAGTACATATTGTGTCGTAGATAGAGTCAATCCACCACTACCCAGCTGTCCTCGAGCATTGCGATATGCTCTGAGGCCACAGCCAGCCAGTTCACCTATATCCAACAGGCATGCACCAGAATAACCTGGATAAGGAGTTCATTGTAATGGAAATGAAAAATGAACACTCCAATCGACAAACTTACCTCCAACACGAACTATTGGTCCGCACAACAGCAGCAATGTATTTCATAACGTCGAATGTGGTGAACCTTAGCAGTGGCTCTGAGGGCTCAGGAGAAGGAGATCTGGATATCGATAAAGCTTTTTAGAATAACAAAAATTAGGAGATTGGGATAAGCACTCACGAAATTGGAGAAACTAAACTTGCAGGACGTGGCGGGGTGAAACACGTGACTTATAAGAAGAGACAGACGAGTCTTGGAAGTACTTTGGAGGAGAAGCGACGACCAAGAAGGACGGAGTCAACGTTAGCGGTTTTCTCGCCGTTGGTAGGCATGGTTCGATTCACCCAAACCGATATGTGCTTCCCTTTCTGGTCGCAAGAGAGCAGCCAGGTGAGTACATTCATAGATGACGCGTCGAAAGCTTACTGACCTTGACCTTGCACCTACGACTTGCTTGACGATTACTAGTGACTATATAGGCTCTGCAAGCCCCCCTTTGACTCTTCGTCATTTCCACGCAAGCTTTGGACATTCTGCGATTCCGAGATATTTTTCTGCTTTCGGCATAGCTGGTAGTTTGGCGGTAACGACGTGCCGATGAATGAAAGGATCAAGAATGAGTAAATGAGCGAATTATGAGAAATACAGTTGAAATAGGAGCCAACAAGGTCGTGGTAAACGCCGAGATAATCGCTCCATTTGAAAACGTTGGGACACGTCAGGCGTCGAGGTAACGCGATATCGTTCCCTGAAGGTGGCAAGTGCTCACTCATACCCGGTGTGAAGAGGTGGGAGGTAGTGTAGATCCTACATTTGTAACCCCCGTTCTCGTTCTCATTCCGCTTCTTTGCTCCGTCCCTACTCTTTCCTATCCTCAAACCCTCCAGATCCTTCAGCAACCTAATTCTAGGCCACTCATGCACCTCCTCGTTGAGCCCCTCGCTGAGATTCACAGTCTTCTGGCCAGAGTCGTTTCTGACTCGTAGTCGAGTACTACGTCGAGTCATGTGATAAAGCGAGGAGGTGAATGCTCTTTTGTGGGAGCCGACGGTCATTGTCCCCCGAGTGGGGTGATAACAGCTGAAAGGACATCCAGGTTGACTGAAGAGCCGCAGGGGCTGCATGCTGTGATGCAGGAGTAGCAGGGTCCATGCAAAAGTAACGAGTTCTGAATATCGAAAAAATGAGATTACCATGCCGCCAAAATATAGGAGGTAAAAGAAAGCATAACTTACAGGTGCGATTTACCATCATGGCGCACCTCTCAACAATCCACAGCTCAAACTCCCTTAGATCTCTCCAAGTCTGTGTTACTAACGGTCTTGTTTTGCGCATATATAGAACCATTCCTCATACCTTTCTCTAACCTTCATGATCACAAATCACCATGACTTTCCGAATCAACATTGTTTGCCGGGCGCTGACATGGCTCTCTTATCTTGAATGGTGACATGGCGAGGTGGCGCGCTGAAGATGTAGTTGGAGATGTCGAAAAGGTAGGCTCCACATCACTCTCAGAAGGGAGGGGCACACGAGTTGAGGGGCGAGTGGCAGTTTAACGTTAAGTGGTGCTGTTGGGCGACTAAGGTGATGTTGGAAAGGCGATGTGGCAACGGAGATGGTGAAGAGAGTTACTAGTCGTGCATAACGATTATCGATCAATTATAAGCCCAGTAATTTAAAATAGAAGGTCGGCACATACAGCCATCATTCTCATCTTCTTTGTGGTCCATGTCATAGTTGGCCATGAGTTTATGGAAGGCACTGAGATTTCGCAGGAGTGGGAATGGACGGACAGACGTTGAGTGATTGCTGGAGGCGTCACTGATTGTGACCTGTCACGTGTCTAACGACTGAACCCACTTGAAAACTTTTATATATCATCATCTTTGAAAATCAACGAGATTGGCATCAAAGACGGCAACGAATATATAATGGAGCCCTTTGGCCTCTCTTGAGTCCCTCGCCGAATCTCTCTCCACACGACACAGTCAAATCGCTCAGCTCATTTTTGATCTTTCGAATCATACACCAGTCTGCCCCCTTTGTTTCTTTATGATTATCTCATGCCAACCATCTTGTTTTCCCTCTGTTCGTTCAGTGCTTTCTGCCAATGATCTCGAGGGTTGCATTCGCTTTGCTAGCAGCTACGAGGAGGCTCAGAGCTCCATTCACAAGGACGCTACTATCTCGCCGACCATCACCGCGTCTACATTCTCTCTGGGCTTTGGCGGTGACGCAGCGTCCAGCACTACTTCCTACACTCCTGATTCGCACGCTGTCTCCAAGGCGGAGGCTCAGTCCTACTATGCAGGCTTACATTCTGAGCCCACGTTACTTTACCGCATGGGCAAGGAGAAGTGGTCAGTTATTATGTATCATATCGTAGAGTTTGCTAATTGGGATATCTAGATCCGCTTTACGACAATAGACGTCGTTCGTTTCAAGAAGGTCAAGGTCAACGAAGCGCCCGAGGACGAAGAAGACACCAAAAGCGAGGTTGAAGAAGAGGGCAAGGTTGAAGAAGAGGGTAAGGGTGAAGAAGAGGGTAAGGGTGAAGAAGAGGGCGAGGCTAAGAAACCGGTCGTTGGTCCTGTCACCATTTGGATTGGCATCTTCCCCGAGTCTACCTCTGCTACAGCTGCCCACGATGCGGCTCAGGACGTCCTAGCTCTTCTCAAGGACTACCAGATCACCTACGTCGACATCGACTTCCGCGAGTCCTTCTACATGCACGAGGTCGGTCCTCGGCTTCTCAAACCTGTCGGTGACCTGGACTCACTCGTTGACGTCGTTAGTCCTCTCACTCCTGCCCTCGGCCTCCGCATCTCTAGTAAAGCCAGGCCTGACACTGAAGGGACGATGGCCCTCTACCTCGCCGAAGGTGGCGGCAGCGATAGGCTCTTAGGCCTTTCTTGCCGTCACGTTCTCATCGGACCCAAGGGAGCCAATGTTGACTACTTTTGCCACCCCAGTGGGCCTCCTAAAGATGTCCTCCTGCTTGGCAGGAGAGCTTTCACCAACCTCGTCGATTCGATCAGACTCAGGATCGGACGATACAGCATCATGGTTAAGCGCTGGAAGCAGATTGAAGGGTTTGAGGAGAAGGAGAAGGGCACCATCGCTGTTGACGTTGATAATGTTAAGGCGGCCCGTATTGAGACTCAAGAGTTGCTGTACAAGGCGGAGAAGGCAATGGAGGCACTTGGAGTGTTGCTCGATCAGGTCAAGAAGGACTGGAACAAACTCGACAACCGCGTCCTCGGCCATATCCTCTACTCCCTGGCCATCACTCTCGGCGTCAGTGAACATCGTTTCACGGAGGACTGGGGAATTTTCCAGGTTGACAGTGCCAAGCTCGGTGACGGCTTCCAGGGCAATAAGATGAGCCTTGGTGCATTTTGACTATCCGACTAAAACCATCTACTAACCTAAATGTTATTTATATCTAGGAACGAAGCTGAAGCCTGACGAGTTCACAGTCAAATGTTTCCCCCACGGAGATGCCAACTGGGAGTTCGAATATCCCGAAGATGGTCTGCTTCCACTTATGGGCATCATCACTGACGACTTGATGTGCAACCCAGACATGTGGGACTCGAACGACGAACCGTGCTTGCTGGTTGTCAAGAGCGGCAATGCCACTGGCACCACCATTGGCCGTGCGAACGGCATCTTCTCCATCATTTGCGATTACTTCAACGACATGTCCGTCAACCAGACTTCCTTGGAGTGGGGGATAATCAACTACGACAGCAAGTCTGAAGTCTTTTTGGGACCTGGTGATTCAGGCTCAGGCATCGCTGACATCCGTGGCCGTATCGGTGGCATGCTTACTGGAAATTCTGGTAAGATGAAGTCCTCCGATATGACCTAATCCACGCCATTCTGGTGGCTCCTCAGGCATATCGGGGCCAGCGAGTTCCCCAATGCGCACCTCAACGTTGTTGCCTAGGCATCTCAACATCTAAGACCATTTTTTTCTGTGACTTCTTCCCTTTCTTCTATGCTCCTTTATATATTGATTAGTTGTTAGTGCTGTCGAGTGCTTGGACCGGTGGATCACTGTTTTGGTTTATTTTTATTTTCTGTCTTGCCTTTTTGTATTTACAACTAACGACCTTGGCGTCTAAGCCTTGGATTAGTGGACTCATAGTTTAGGTTTGCCTCGTTTCTTTACTCTCCTCCTTTTGCATAACTGACAGCCTTGAAATCCAGGTTCCATATGACTTGAAATCGTTCATTGGACTGTAGGACACACTTGCCACCCTCTATGGCAGTCAAAGTGCACAAAAATTCTGGAGCACTGCACCCTCATGTAAATGAGCTCTTTCAGAGAGATTTTTGGTATTTCGAGCTGCATTCCTAGAATTTTGAACAAGAGCTTATTCCTTAAATTTTGAGCACTATTCTCCGACTTAGTGTGCTTTACTTTGAATAAAAGAACTCTTTTTAAAATCAAATGAGCTCCATAAAATTATCAAGCATCAAGCTTGGATAAATTGAGTGCTACAGAATGTTGAAATGAGCTCTATTTAATTTTGAGCACACTACAAGCACACCTTTCCAATGAGTGCTCTTCACAGAAAGAGCTCCATTTAGGGACCCATCCAGCGACTAGTGAGCCGGCAGAAGGATATGCCAAACAATGGCAAAGGATGTTTGAAAATGGGTGCACACAAGAAAAACTCAGAGATAAACATGGAGGGTGTTTTAATAAGCTCCCAAACCATTTTAAATTCATTATATAGTTGATTGTCCTGCGTACTTGCAAAACATGAAGGTATATCTTTTTCATCACTTGAGAATGTGGTCTGGATACATCATGTGATGTTTTGATGGATCTGGACCAGCAGCTTTGCCATTCCGAGGGAAATCCAATTTTGGTCAAGCTGGCATAAACAAACTTGGTAGAATTTTCAATTTCAGGACAGAAAGCCCTTGGCTCAAAAGTTCACCAGAATGCTTCTAAAAGCCCTGGAAATGACCAATTCTCTGTCCATGCTTGAATCACTGCAGCTGAGAAATATGACTCTCATTGCTTGACAAGATAAGATAATTCAGTTTTTTTTGTTCCTAACCTTATGAGAGTCTTATTCATGATCTGGATTACATGATTCCATCGAATAGTAGAGGCAAGCATATACAATCTCCATCG
Source organism: Nidularia sp. FH-822889 (assembly GCA_036937115.1). Taxonomy (NCBI): domain Eukaryota; kingdom Fungi; phylum Basidiomycota; class Agaricomycetes; order Agaricales; family Nidulariaceae; genus Nidularia; species Nidularia sp. FH-822889. The sequence continues at coordinate 14,534 of JASFDF010000304.1, forward strand.
CAACATGGTTAACTCTAAGGTCGAGCAATTCTTCGACATTGGTGTACCCTTTAGCAAGTTTCAACTCTCTACGCTATACACACAGATTTAAATAGGAATTTTTAGTAATTATGCACATCTCCTGTCAAGAAACTTTTTTTTGAACCATGCTTCAATGGGACGAGTTACCTTCTTGAAATCGGAAGGCACTAACTGGGATTTGACTTCCTTCCCATCCCAGACAAAATCTTGAGAATAAGAAGGACAATATATGAATCATAAGCTTTGTCTATACCCAGTAACAATGATCACTGTACTTCTGGTGCGATTGCTAGTTCCTGGCCATCCTGCGGTGGTAAGATAGCCAAAAGCGTCTTCTCATCCATTTTAATCAAATTCTTGTCTAGGAGATCATCTATGCGAAAATAGAGTAGATGCAAAAGCACAGATCCTTGTATACGGGCGCGATTCTTTGCGAACGGAATAGCTAAAACAATCAAGTGTCAGAATAATGCATGCAGAGGTCTATCTACTGCAGTCAATGGACGTACTCATATAGATAAAAGTTGCGACGTCTATGTCAATATACCAATTCATAATCTCTTCTTCTCCATAAGGAAAATAATTGGCCGCGTAGTGGTCAACGTACTCCCTCAGTTCTTTTGCTCTCTCATATTGATAAATGGGGGGGGGGGGGGAAGTGCTCGATGGGAGGGAGTATCAGAGGAAGTTCCGCAGCTGCTATCTTGAAGAAAGTTGAGAGCCAGATAATTGGAAATAGTTTCAGTTTACATTGTAGCTACTGCGTTTATAACGGTCTAGTTACGAGATGGAAAACCCAAGCGCATTTCTGAAAAAAGAGAGTACTATGGTCCTAGTACCATGATCAGTAGGGCAGAAACCCTGTAATTGGGAACGTCGAAACCATTTATTATGGTACTCTTTTCTTTTGGGAGGCTTTTTTCTTTTTTACCCAGCCGGTCAATTGTCAGCATCTGAGGAATAGGCATTCATCTGCCTCATTTACATTACATCAGTATCTCGATGCTGAGCAATCAAATGATCCAACCTTCTACATGTCCAACTTCCCACTTGTTGCCCTTATTATAGCTGCTGACCTTAAAATCCCGCTGTTCGTCGAGCACTCCGATGTAGACTAATAGAGAAGGTATGTGAGTCATGGGATTGCCACCTGTGGCTTATCAGCTTAGTCTCTGGCCCCGCTTTATGGCTCCACTGTGGCTAACTCGATTCAGGATCAAGCGCCTACCAAAATTTGCCACAAGAAAACTTCAAATATTACACGCCCAAGGCAAAGCAGCTGTCAGTGGAGACGGGTGAATCTCAGTATAAACGAAAATCGCCCATTAACCATGTCAAGCAGCAAAATTCAGGCAAATACAGGATCTGACAATGCTATTACTAAATGGCAATTATTTTACAAAACGCTGACTTTGCAAATTGTGAGACAGTCAGCTGAAGTCAGCAATTGTATGTCAGTTCAGAAACTTGGTTTCACGGTTTCCATGTTATTGTCTATAATTAGAAACATAGTGATTTCATCAGACTTTCCAACCAATTGCAAAGACAGGGGTTTGTGATATAATTGCCATTTAGTAAGAAAATTGTCAGATCTTGTATTCGCCTGACTTTGGCATACCTTGATATGATGATGAACTGGCTGTCTTAGGCCTAGGAGCGGCCCGCGATGCCTGAGGATGGGTGGGTAATGGTGAATTGCCCCTATACCTACCGGGCTGTCCCGCCACACCGGTGGCAATCCTGTGGTTCACGCACCCTGTCTAATATGTGTAAGATAGCATTCAGAATCATTCGAATATGTCTTTACTCAGCGTTCTAGGGCTGCCAAGTTTCTTATTCGAGCCAAGCTTGATAGGGGAAGCCCAGATTTCATTTGAGTTTGTGCATTTAGGTATTACTTTGAGAATGCAATGGTTCTTGACCTAGCTAAATGGAAAACTTGCTTTTATAATACTAACTATACTTGTATATTGCCCCAAGTAAGAATGCTTGGTCATTTTGTGCAGAGCAGAAATCAGAGATGTAAATATGATAGTCTTGAGCAGCCAACCTCCAGTTAATGCACACCCTCGAATGTGCAGGACTTTAAAAATGGACGTAGGTAATCTACAGCCAATGTATGCAAAAATAGGGGGTAACTAAAACTTGTAAAATATGTGCTATTTGGCCAAACCAAATTGTTCACAGGCAGAATGTTATCACAAGGTTGACCTGAAATTCATGTAATCATAAGAGAAAATAACCCACTAACAGATTCACTACTTACATTATTGATTTGGCAATCCACTTGACGATCATTCTGATTTGGGTAGTAGAATGCAGTAGGGCATCCGTTATAGGTGCCTGATATAAATAAGAACTGAGATGTAGACAGAGATTGAGCGATGACATAATGCAGACAGTCAGCTCCGGTTTGATCGCATCCGTTGTAATATCTAAATACCCCATATTCAGCTTGAAAATAAAACATGGAAAGCAGTACGAACCCAAACCCAGAGGTGACCGAAAAAGCATGACTATGTAGAAATTTATTCATCCAAGGTGTAATTGGGACAAGAAGAGAGTAAAACCTACGGGGGAATAAGAAATATATCAGTGCTAGAACCGCTGCCAGGGCTTGTGGGATTTATCAGTGTAGTCTCTATGGTCGTGCAACCTTCGCCATTGAGAAGACATTGTCCTAAAATTATAAAGAATTGAGTTAAAAATTAGATAGATTGAATTCAAATTTACCTGTCTGTAAGTAACTGAAATTTTGAAATGCCTTGGCCTTAGCTTTTATCTATAAATGATAAATGATAGACTACTTGCGCGATGGCGGATATGATAGGACCGTCATGGGTATAATCTTTTCCAGTGGATAGAATCTTCCCATTCTGCACCAAGGTGGGCTATGTGAAGCTTTAATAAATCCTATTTGGAAAAGTGTAGCATTCAATATGTTTGCTCACAGTTCCAAAACCACACCTTAAGAAGGAAGAAATGTCAGTATGAGTCTTTGCGTGAATTTTCAACCAGGATTACCCGTTGTCGAAGTGAATCGTGTGCATTTCAGCATTGATAATAGCCACCATAGCCAGTATAACGGCCGAAACTACCTTGAAAGAGACGAACATCGTTTAAAGAAGTGGGATACGTGGAAAATTCTGAAGCTAGTGGGAAGTTCATAAAGTTGAAACGATTTTATATATGTCTTGTTATAGAAAAAAAGAGACCTATGCATTTATTTGCTCAAGGTCATGGGTTTGCCTGAAGCAATGTTATCTGGATCCATGATCTGAAGGATCAAGCTATTTCTTCTGTTTTAGTTTCTTGAAAGAGTACGGATAACACACATGTAGTCGGTATACTAATTTCCCGGACACTTCGGATCCGAGGATGGAAGCAAGATAAAATTAGGAACAGAAATTTCTTTCATACACATTTGTTGAAATCTTAAATTTTGACTCCAAACAACAAATTAGGTTAAAGATTCGGATGGATCCATCCGGCTTGCAAAAATAGTCATGCAGTGGGACTCCAATGGGATATGCATATGCCAGCATCTGCTATCCAACGTTATGTCAATAATTAGAATGAGGACTGAGATTAAATAAATATATTCTGGTAAATCCTGAGCAAGATCACACCTCTCACTGAGGTGTAGATGTAGCGGCATCGCCTGGCGCCTGAGACGCCTGAACCCTTGGTACTCCTTCTGTGGGTCATTTACGGCAACTAAATTATCCAAGATGCGAATGCATTTAGATCTTGCGCGTTGATCGTCTAGGTGAACACATCATGGAACATTTGGAACCATCCCGAAATTTTTCTATTGACTATTTGACAATCACCGGCTTCTTAAGAGTCTGCATACGGTGTCGAAGGTCACCAGTTCAAGGAAACTATTTTTCTGACCTTCCTCTTGCAACATAATTTAAAGACTGGAGATCCTAGGTAGATTATCGAAGCTGATGGGTAATCCAACCAGTAGCACATCCCAACAAGGTACTTAAATTTAAATTGACACCTTACGAATGTACATAATTTTCCTAAGAAACTGGTTCCGTTCAAACTACTCTCGTTAGGGGTTAAGTTGGCAGTCAATTAGATTATGTAAAAACTAGTATGCATCTGGTGCAACTTATCGGCAGAAGTTGTTAGCACACTATAAAATCAAGAAGCAGAGTGAATAGAAAGGCTCACTATATTTTTTTCACCATTATACCATGTGTATGTTCAAGCATAATCTCGGCATCTTATTCTAAAATATATTGCGGTATTGAATATATCTCTCAGCGTGCTAGATGTAAGCTCTGATGATAGTATTTCATAGGCCTGATATTAAAGATGTTGTAACAGCACTGAGGGATATATGTTACTCAACTTGTGCTGTTTTTAGAAGTAGGTGTGCACGATTTCTGGTTATAAAACGAAATATAATGGGATCCAGGTTTACTCGACGGACTATGCCTATCATATAATATAGAAGCCTTTGTGTCATTTACAAAATCTGGGAGAGGGCTAGGCCCTTTTAGGTTTGCACACCTGGCGTCGTCTGAGAGCTTTCGGAACTTGAATTCTGGAGCCGGCATTTCGGCAAAAAATCTATCTGGAAAGGTTTATTGGCGCCGGACGGCGCCAGACTTTTACAGGAAATCATCCAATTGTTATCCAGACACTGTACATGTTGGTTTAGAGACGTTCACTTCCAGACCCGCGACCGCAGCGCATCACGATTCAAAATCAGCCGATATAAATATCGGCAATCTAAGCTCTGGTTTAGATGGCCGGGATCTTGTAACTGGTGCTTACTAAGAGGCCGCGCCAGCCTTTCACCTGAACTGGGAAGTCGTGTTGTAGGACAACTTTATTTAGAAGCCCCAATATTTATATGCACTCCACAACCTCTCATGATTTTAGCGATTTGTTTCTAGAAACATGAAATAATCCTATGCAATACGTGTAAATTTGTGGGTGCATTTATGTCAGATGGGAAATAAAACATTCAAAAACAATTGAGACTCAAGAAATAATTTCATAGTATGAAAACTGCTCGCTAGCATCTTAATTTATTGCTGTGGGTGGAGAGAAGTATGAGAAAGAAATTAAAAGTACGCCTGCAGCTCAAAAAGGAAATCTATCTCAACTGTGGCCGGACGCGAGTGGACGCGTATGGAGCCTTGATTATTATGTTAGCCTCACAATCACTGTGACTATCTTCTTTGCAAGTCAGAAGCTCCTTACTGCAGAGATTGTAGGTGTTCGGCAACCTGAAGAAGATCAACCCATCCAGTAATAAGGAAATTGAGCACTCTCCGAGATCTACCTCTAGTTCTTCATCAGACTTATTGAATCAAATACGAAGCAAAGTCCCCAGCGCAAGTTAAGGATTTTGACACCAAAGCTACGCAACAAAAGCTACACGGGGATTTTCTGCATGGAGAAAAGATCGCGTATGTACACGCTTCTCATGTGAGAGCCTGTCGCATTCCGCTCCAAAAGGAATGTACTGTCACGAAGGCCCAACACATGCAAACGCCATGTTTGGAATATTTCATCTAAAGGAGAAGGGTATTGTGACGGATGGTAGCCGGCTTTATAATTTAACATTGTTCTTGGAATACATTTCATTTAAAAACAGTTAGACTAAAACAAGTGCAGCAGTACGCTCTAACCGCGAGGAGAGCGAAAATATTTCTTTTTTTTGACTTCACAAAGTCAAACCTCGCGTTCACATCACTTAAGGTAGTGTTAAAAATACTATAATATACTTGAGGTCGGTCAACATAATTTTGCTTCTTCAGAATTATCGCCCTCTATAATGATGGACAACTGAATAGCATGATGGAACTTAGACACGATGGCGTTAATTAAAATACCATGGTTTCCGTATAGAATTATCGCTTGCAGTAGCTTGATTATGATCATAACTGTGATTCCCACTTTTTTATATAGTTATGAGTTTCCAGCTCGTTTCGTGGCCGTTAGGCAGTCTCTCTATGTGCAACAACCCAGACTTTTCCCGCGAACGACGGGCGCCGTCGCATATCACTTCCACGTTACGTTCATCTTTTACTTGATTCTTCCCCTTACCAATGTTCGCTATGCTCGCCTACATTCTCTTAGCTGGTCCCTGCTCCTCTTTACCATATGGTTCCTCGTTTATATGACATTTCCTCATGCTCACCACGATCATTACTCTATGATATCCCCGAGCTTGTATTACTTGCATACTCGCACTATCCTTGTAACCGGCTCCCGAAATCCCCATTACGATACAATAGTCTAAAACAGCCTTTCGTGTTGCGACACCCCTTATACCAGAACCATGTTTTCACACTATATATCTCCATCTAATGTAATAAACGCATGGTATCATTCAGTCGCTGCTGCCATAACAGGAGCATGGTAGAAATGAAGGCCATTGAATTGATCAAACGCCAATTTGAACCTGATAAAGATTGTTCGTCAATTTGAGAGGAGAAGCTTAATTTCTCTCAGAAAGGAGTTATACTGCCAACTAGTGCATGCACACATCAATGTAAAAATAGCTGGCCATATGACTCCGGTGCACGGAAATAGACCCAGATTTCATGAACTAGAACAATATGGCAAAAGGTGAACTTAAAAATTATCGCTTTCACAGCAGTTTGTTATTCCTGCATCATTCAAAGTTTCACATTTCAGGAACTTCTGCCGAGCTTCGCTAGTATAAATTCACCTTGTTTGCATACAACTCACCCCAGAAATATTTCTCCCTCATTCTAGCTCACCCATATGTTCAAGATCCCTGTTTTGTCTGCTCTTGTCGCTCTCATTGGATGGGCTAACCTGGTAGCTGCTGACCACTGGATCACCGGTCAGCCCCCTATATTTACTAAGACATTATTATTATAACTTCTTTAACGCCCTGTAACAGTTGTCAACAACTGCGGTTCTACTACCCTTCCTACAGTTGCTGATACCTCTTGCACTTATTCTCCAGCGAGATGTGGTAAAACCAATAGCTATGGTGGCCCTTGGCAAGTTTCCTTAGGTGCAGGAGCAAGCACGATCTTCCAACTTCCTAATAATGTACGTCTCATGTTTCCTTTGAGTCATCATACTAATTTTCCACCCTGCCTGTCGCTCACCAATATCTTTAGTTCGTTGGCAGAGTGTTCGATAAGTCCAGCTCTTCTAGCTGCGGTAGTGATGGTTGGGATTGTTCTCTTCTCGAGTGTGTTACAGTTCCTCTTCCTATTTATCTTTATAACCTACGAATCACTTTGTCCCCTAACAGGTTCAACTTCGATGATGGTCCTGCTAGCACAGACCAATCTTACGATCTCTCAAACATACAGGGCTTCACTAGAGGAATGCAAGCCATTCCCTGGCCCTCAAACTCTGGATGTCTCACAAAGACCTGCTTCTCTGCCAACTGTCCCCTTGATCAAGCTTATCCTCCGGGTGGTAAGTGATTTTATTCCATGTGAGCTTAGAATATTTGACCGTTTTATCCTTGTTCAGACATAAACGACAATGCTGCGAAGTGAGATATTTCTCATTATCTTCTTATAGCTTACTTAGTTTAAAATCCAGCACCTCTTGCGGGTCTGATAATCTAGGCATCACTCTCTACCTCTGTAAGCCACCTTTCCTTGACAAATGTGCTACAATCAAGCTTATTCATTACTATAGGTCATGCTTAGGCTCTTAATGTAAGCGTGTTAATATTCAAATTTTCCAATTTAGCTTGATCAGCTATATCATCTTACTTTATAAGAGATATTCGCCCTCAGAATGCAGTTCTAGCTGAGGTTCTCAATAGTTGGAGTGGGAAGCTATTTGTAGTACATTCATGCTTTCAATGTATATTTTGAGCCCTGAAAAATCATATTTTTTTTACCCTACAGTATTTAACGAATTTTTAGAGTAACGAGAATAGCAATGACGACAAGCGTGAATAGTTACATTCATAATTCAAAGGGTAAATTGTAAATCGACATGACGACTGTCATACACTCTAATGAGCGTCTCAATAGCCCCTTTCAATAACCTACTACTCAGGCCGAACTTCACGGTTGAGGGAGAATTGCATCCGATGTTTTCTTTGAGGAGCGGAATGCGATATTTTATCTGAGGTGCTGCTCGTGTGCATGAGGATGTTTGGGCAGAGGGGCTCAACCTTGACGATAAGAAATAAGTTTAATTTTTTCCTTTCATTTTTTCACTTCGCTACTTGCGAAAATAATCCTGCTCACAGGGCATCATCAAACACACTGAACAATCCAAGCATTTAAATAAAATTCCTTCGATGCAAATGTGCACGTTGTGTAATGAGCGAAGGTGGGGGGTTCTATACTCACATTCCACTCTAGCCCGATGACGATAGCTTACAGGGCACCAGGTTTTTGCGCGCCAGGTTGCGTGCGTGCACGCACTTGCGCAGGATAATGTAGATGTGCACTTGGGCACAACTGGGCACGTTTTCAAATTCACGCGGTGTTGCGCCTGACTTGTGCAGAGTTTGTGCATATATCCCATACTCATATTATAATATCGTTTAAAATGAATGATTATGTCTTTTACTAGCCATATAACTGTTGAAAAGTTGATAGCAAGCTCAGGAAATATGAGAAAACATCAATAAATTGGAGGTAAACACGTAGCGAATACTGTACAAATAGGTGTCCTTAAGTACATATTCTCGAGCCAAAGACTACATAATAATGCCAAGATATAAGCATATGAAGCAACTAACGATAAAGTCTGCATCACGGTGACTGAAATTTGAATCATGTGTACTAACCGAGATTCTACATCCAATACCACCATGCTACTATAATGTATCCTTTTGTGAGGCCATCTCCACCGTCTACACCGATATTCCAACAATAATGCTTCTAAATCGAAATCGAGTAGGTTTTTACTTTGGAAAAAGAATTATATAAAATTCTGAGGCATCTTTCCCTTTCAAAATGATATAGGACATAGGTGGGGTGGTAGAGTACATAAGTAAATGACATCTGGAGCCTTTTACATATGCTTAAAATTCAATTTCATTTAATACTGTCTCCTACTAAAGTATATGTTTGCAGAGTCTACATAAATTCTATTGATAGTTAATAACATAAACAGCAGAAAAACTTATAGCTGAATTTCTATATATGGTTGTTATAATTTAAAAGAGAGATATATCTAAAGAATTTATAAACTATTGGTGAATATAAATACATTATCATGATTAAATATTAAATATTAAATATATAATACAAATATAGCAAAACAGCAAATCTGTATTATAATATGATTTTGACCATAAATAGTAATACATTCAGACACTATTATTATGCTATATTGAGATTTATGGGAAATTTGAATATAGCTATTTTTAGCATAGGTTTTAAATTAAAAATAATATTATGATGTTTACAGTAATGTGACCATTGTTTTATTCTATGACTAGATATAAACAGGAACTAAGAAATTAAAAATTGAATACTATGTTGTTACCATGAAAAGTAGTCTAAAATATATAAATAAATAAATTGTAGCTTTGATTTAGCTATAGTTTAAAAGATATCATTGCATTATATAATTATATAATTATATCCAAAAATAGATGATAAACATGAATTAATACTGAAATAAACTACATTTATAAAGTATTTTGCATTTTTATCAATAAGGAAAGTACTTATCAATGTGATTTTGTGACATTGTTACATCCACAATCCCACCTGACATCTTCCAACACTTTCTGACTCTGCATTTTGACTTCCTGCTATGCTTTTGACATCTTCTGTCTGTTTCCATTCATTGTTAATTACTGAACTATTGTTTTTATCATTTGATGCTCAGGATACAATTAAAGTTTCTATGCATATTTCTGCTCAGTTACATTTCCAATCTTGTTTCTGCTACTTCTATTATGTGTCCTTGTATCCATAATATTGCTACTTCAGCTTTTATTATTATAATTAGCAATACTCATATTTACATACCTCTGTTCTGTACTATAGTCTCCAATCAGAATATCAACTAAGATCACTTCTAGCCTCTTGATTAAGTCACCACTAAATCACTTCCAAACTTCTAACTCCTTTCTAACTTCCTTTCTAGTCAACTTACATTGACCAGTCTTATTTTTGGTCTCAATACTAGACTTGGATTCTAGAAATCAATTTCCCTACTTGTCTCTGATACCCTGCTAACACCCTGTAACTATCTTCCAACATGTAGACTACTCACATAAGTAAGAACCCATGAGAACTGGAAGGGCATAGCACATAAGCTGAAGCTGATGGTTCTTACATTTTGCACTATGATTGGAAATTCCTCTGACATTATTTCCAATGTGTTCTGACATAACACTATCATAACTTACAACCTCAAGTTCCTATTTACCTTTGGAATGAGACTTGACAATATCAATTGTTGTTCCACAATAAGAGATTTTTCACAATACTCAGGTGGGTGAAATCCACCCCCCAACCTCCCCAATCACAGAGCAGAGAACTGGGCTAGCAGTGTTCCTTAGCCAGCCATTGACATCCTTCATGATGCTGACTGTGGAGTCCATAAAATCTAGGGCCAATCCCAAATCAACCAAACTATTAGAAAACATTTCTAGAAGCCTTGATAACCCCTAAGGTTTGTAAATATGAGTGCATGAAAATAATGGACATACTATGGAAGTATTAATGCAGGAGATGTGATTTGTGGATGTCACATTACAAAAAAAATATCCACCTTCTATCCCAGAAGCCATAGTCCATTTTACTGGTGCCTACACAGGACAAAGACAGGTTTCATCTCATCCCAATTTCCACAGTACAAAATGTTTTGTGTTTATTATAAAATGAAACTCATACAGCATTAACTTGAGAAGGGCATTCACTATCATATTGGGCTGCTTTCCTTGACAAAGGCAGGGTGGATGTACAGTTTGGACCTGATGTTTCTAGATCTTCACAGCCTATATGAAGGGCCTGTATGAGGTATTTAAGGAGAGGTGGCCAGTACAGGTAGCAGCAGAGACAACCACAGAGGAGCATAACACAGAGCTAGCAGCAGCAGTGCTAAAAGAAGAAGAACTTGGACAAAAGGTTCTGATAGGAGGTGCAGAGGTGCAAGCTCACATCACATGAGTAAACAATGTGCATTGCCAGCCAAATGTAATCCCAGATGGCAAAGGGCTCCTAATCCCAGGAACAAGGAAGGCTATGCTGTACATCCTGTGGAAGTTAGTCCCTGCAACAGATTTTATGTCATAGAAGGATTTATGTGACACTATTTGCATGATCTTCTCTACAGCCATCAAGAAAGTAGTTGAGGAATCAAAGAACTCAACCAATTGTGACACCAGGCCTCCACACACATCATAGAGCCACAGACCCCTAGCCATGTCCTTACAGCTGGATTCCAGTAATTCCAGCTCAACTCATCTATTGCACAACCACAATTCACTCTACATTCTTTCCCTGATATAATTGATGAAAGAATGTTTTATTAGGTCAAGGGAAAGCTGAGCCCCTTATAGATATCAAACAAACTACTGTGTATGGCAGATGGTCATGTAGTCCAATCTTGAGGAATCTGGGAAGGAGACATCACAGTGGCAGGTGTAACACAGAGGGGACAATTTGAGGTTTCTGACAGCACCATCACATGGGCAGTGCTATTTGGGAAGTCATTGCTGAAAGCATTTGGGGACTAGGGTTAGGGTTAGGGAGACAGCAATCTCCAGGAGCAAAGAGGTTGTGTTGTAAGATAGCAGTGGCAGAGCAGGGGGCAGAAACAGTCAACAGGGGTTGATGTAGAATTGACTACATCCTGTTTCACCCTTTATAGAACTCATCATGATCATTGTTTCTGTGTATAGCAGACAATAAGTCTACCACCATGTGAAGGAACTGGAGTAGCAGTTCTTCATCATTAAATTATTCTATCAGCAACAATGGAAGCATTAGCTTCCATTCTCCCACTGTCTTGTCATCTGTGAGATGACATTGTTATAACAGATGTAATGTCAACAGACTCTCACACTGAAAGAGTGTATCTTTCTCCTGAATAAATAGCTATGACAGATATTAGATCTGCAGAGGGACCATTAATATCACTTCTGACAGAAGGTTCTATTTCTAGAACAGTCCAGAAGGGCTCAAAGTAAAATAGATACCATGCTATTAATACTAGACATAACCCCAGGTTAGGGTCCTATATATATTCATATAATACAGAATGCATCTCTTATGCAAAATTTTGCCATCTTGCCCATGTTCAGGGTGGGTCATACATGGCTTAGTGCCATTAGTACAGTGGTGTGCAAAAATGATGCATGTAGCTGTAACTTTTGATCAAAAAATATTTTTAGAAGCAGTAATTTGGATATTGTACAATACCATAATAAATATATCTCTGTCAAATATTGAAATGGGAAAGTAGAAATTGAGTTCAGAGAGTAGAAAAATGTAAAATTAAAAAAAGTGAATTTTATGAAATTTTTTTTTACAACATGAAATTCACACATATGATAGTCCTAAATGCAGTACTTTACTGTCCCCCACCTGTCCTAGCGGACTCCGAGGAGTCTTAGAAGACTCCTAGAACTGTCCTAGGACTGTCCTAGGATTGTCCTAGGAGTCTGATAGAACTGTACTTAGTCATAGTATGTGACAAGATGAGTGGCTCAATTCCTTGATTATTAGTGTGGGAA
>JASFDF010000305.1:10965-27220 GCA_036937115.1 Nidularia sp. FH-822889
ACATTGGGTGTACACCCATTCTGACACACCCCTTTTGTTTTTCCAGCCCGTTCTTGACCTCGCGGATGTCAGAATCCTCGCATTCGGCACGCTCAACCGACCCAAGAGCTCATTCACCGTCAACCCCAATGCACACATATTCCTCCACCCCCCAGGAATCGAGGCGGGTGAAGCGCGTAAAGGCCGCGCCATGCCCCAAATTACCAACTTCATCGAAGACCACGGCGTCTACCCTATGGCAGAAAAGAACCCAAGTCCCTCTTATTGTGCATATATTTTCTTCTTTTATTTCGTCATTCCGTGCTGGCCTTTTACTTCATCGCTGATCGGCTCTTCCGGCTACCGCAGTGCCTAAAGAATGCTACGTACCGTATACGACATATACGCGCCTCGCACACCCGCAGCCCGCGTCTGTCCACGCCAACTACCCGTTCTACACCCCAGGGGGTGGCGACCGGCGCTGGGGCGAAGTCGAAGAAGAAGGCCTGTATTGGGTCGGGGGTATGATGTCAGTCGCCATCCATTTGTCTGCCCCTTCTCCTCGCATCACATTGTTCCCGTGCTCCTTGTACTCACTGAGGATTCTTGCTTCTGATGGACAGGATTATCGCCCAGATACTGAGGCCGCCCGTGCATGATGCGGACGGCGCCGCTCCTGGGACGCATCAGTACGCGTCTTTTACTTGGAGCGACTTGTGGGCTATTGCTCCGTGGCTAGAGGAAAGGATCACGAGAAAAATAGATGGACCAGGGCTCGGCCATGACTGACCTGGCTGTACAAGTGGCTACGTGCCAATTGTTGTGCTCATATTGGCTCTTGTCATGCACATACTTACATTATCTTTCCCCCCTCTCCCCTTTATTTCTTACAGGTTTTGTCACTTTGCACTAAATTTGTACGAAGCGTCTATACATTGCAGGTCTAATGATCAAGACAAGTTGCTCTGATTTTCGTCAAGCTCTCTGAGCCACTCGAGCTACTCTCTCCTTGATTACGTTTTGCGCCGTGAATCCCCTTATATTCAATCCAAATCCCACTGTTCGTCGCAGTTCGTTGCCGTTCCGCGTGCCAGTCAGATTCCAGCCAAAGATCCGCCCCCGAGTCCGCGACGGGGCACCCATCAATCGCCTATATTGCACACGTGGGGGAACAAGATCGGTACATCACCCTAAATCTCATTCCTTGCTTTGTTCAGGACCAAAATGATCCAATGAGTGAGCGAAAACATATGAAAACATCATATGTTGGAAATTCAACTTACAATTGTCTGCCTCCCCTAGCCGTCCCTCACGTCGCTTGTCGCGCTATTTTCGAGCGTCTTTTTATTCTTCACGGCAACGTATGTATCTTTTTGGATTGATATAATTCTCTAGGTGTTTCGGTTAGAATGGGGCAGCTTAACGGCTGACCGGGTCAATCGTGCCCTTCCAACAAGGGCACTGGGTGCGCAACCTCTCCGCCCGCCACCGCCAGGGCTCTCACTTCGTCGGAGTCACGAACAATAGCCATTGTATGTCACTGACTATGCATGAGTAACGAGCGCAGAGAACGCTCTGTGCATGCCACTCCTCCCCGATAAACTTACCTACTTTGTCCAGGCCCGAAACTGGTGTGCATGGGGATACAATAGGTCTAAAAAGACGCTATAACGCCCCGTATTTTTCGTCTTTCCTCTCTTCACCCCTCTCCTCCCCCCCCCATCCTCTCCCTTCCCCCCTCCCTCCGTCCCTCCCCTTCCTTTTATTAACAGCGTTGCCGGGCAGCGTCTGAAACTATATATATATATAACGACCGCATTTTATTCCCTGGAAATGACCAATACCGATATTCGAGTAAGCATCCCCCGTCCCCTGTGGCTGAAGCCTGTTAATAAATACTCCGCCCAGTTCCCCTGCAGCTTTTGCAACAAGACGTTCGGGCGTAAAGCCGACCAGAAGCGTCACGAGCAGGGTTCGACTCATATGAACGTTAAGTAAGGCATTTTCTTCTTTCTAGGAAAAAAAATCTTGATGTCTTCTTCTCACAGACCCTACGTCTGTAAAGAGTGCGGGAAGAGATTCCCTCAGAAGACTGGATTGGAGACGCACAAGAACACACAGTATGTATTTTATTTCAGTCGCTGTCATTTTTCTCTAACTTTTCCTGATTGTGGTTATTAAAGCTCTGGCAAGAAGCCTCACAAATGTCAGCACCCTGGCTGCAGTGCTTCGTTCGGAGACCCGTCGTCTCGTGGTCGCCACTACGCTGAGAAACACGACAAAAACAAGAAACCAATTCCATGCCCTTTCCCGAAGTGCATGACGTACGTAATAATTTCTCCATTGTCATCCTGAAAGGGCTAATTCGCTGAATTTTATTTCTCAGTAAGATCAAGCGCAGGTATACATTCAAAGAACACTTGAGGAATAAGCATAGTTTCGATCGTGTCGGGGCTGAATCCTTCATGCAGAAGTACTTCCCGAAGAAGAGGAGATCAGGTCGCTATTCGTCTGTCGATGCCGACGATGAGGAGGAAAATGACGACGATTTTTCACCTGCCCCTGTGATCGGCATGCTGAGCAACACCGATGAGACAAGTGAGCTTCTCTTCCCGCTATATGGCGCTCCTTCTAACTGACGTAAATTATTACAGGTCTCCATGTTCCCCAGATTAGCATTCATTCAATGTACTCCGGCATTATAACCAACAACTTGATGTCGGATGATTATACCCCTCCTCCCTATGATAATTACACAACTCTTCAGCAGAACTTTGCGCCGTCACAACTCGACATTCAGGCCATATACAGTGGAAGCTTGTTGAGGATGCAGACTCCTTCATCGACCAGCTCTCTTCCGTACCTCTCATTGTCCAGCTCGACATCTCCCTCCGCGTCCCCCTCGCCGGCTGGGTGCAATGATGACCTTGGTTACTTCGACACGTCGATCCCTGACGGCCATTGCTTGTTCAACAATACCGTCGGGATGCATCCTAGCTCATCGTACCACCATCTGCAGGCTACTGGTATCTCCCCCATGCAGTTGCAGGTATCTCCTCTCACCAAGCTTGACGGCCTTTCTCTCAACTTTCTGCCTAATGACTCTGGCTTCCGACAGGACTATCGGGAGTCAGAGCACATGTTCGACATCATGACTAATGCGAACATGTTCCACGCACCTGGAGTGTATAATTCCTACGCATGAGATACATATTTGTAGCCCCTATTTCATTCTTTTCACGACATAATTGCAGCGATACCATCTAATTTTCTACGTTCTTAGTACGTCCTTCTTTTCTACCGATGGTTTACTTATGGTCCTGCCAACTTGGTTCAGCCACATACATTCTTTTTTTACAATACTCCCCAATCTGTACAATGTATCATACCTCTACCTAATACGAACCTATGGCTAGTCTGTGACTAGTACGGACGCGTAGGAATAAGAGATACTAGTTGCAATTGATAAGAAGAGTGAAGAACAAAGTGCGAGAGTGACTGGGCGGGTATACTTAGTGCACGTGCGCATATTCGGCAAACTAGCGATCTCAAGGTTGTCAAAAATATTTGAGCAGACTGCCATAGCCACTCGCCATCTCCTTGTCCTCTTAAATCTCATCATTTCTCCTCTCCCCACCTTCTTTTTCTCCCCGTGGCACTGGGGGTGCATATTGCACCCATATACTGGCCTGCTTTCGCTTTAGCCGCCATCTCTTCGCCGCCGCTCCTCGCCCTAGAGTAACCATGCTTGCTATGCCTCTCATACCCGTGTCGCCATTCTCCACCCAGCATACTTCGGAGGACCCAACGCGTTATCGGCCGTCTAGAGATTTAGAGACTTTCAATAGCCTACTACCGCCTCCAATCGAATTCGTAGAAGGGTCATCATCTGGGGCGTTAGCTGTGGCGGAAGGCAAATATGAGCCTATTAATGCTGCTCCAAAGATCACAAAACCTGAAGTGCGACACTCTTTTGCGTCTCTATTTTGTTGTAATCTAACCTGTTACTTTAGCCCTCGGAGTCCTCCAGGAACTCTGCCCCAACGCCCGCGAAACCAACTCCCGCACCCGCAAAGCCCGCTAACGCCAAGGGCGCTTCTTTATATCCAGGAGGGATAGATATTACATGGCCTCAATCATATACTCGCGGTTCTGGTCTCTACAATACCGGCAACACATGCTTTCTCAACAGTGTTCTGCAATGTCTTCTCCATACGCCTCCCCTTCTCCGCATTCTCATCACCCACAGTAAAGATTCATGTAAGTCTCCCGACTAGTAGCTCCAAATCTCATAGACTGACAATCTCTCCAGGTCGCGTCGAAAAGGGTTTCTGCATGAGCTGTAGTTTGCGACAAGTAGCTACGCAGGCTCATGGTTCCAAGCAAGCATTCTCGCCTTCCCCCATAACTAACAGGTTGCAAAGTACGGACATATTTTCTAGAAGTGCAACCTAAACTCATGCTCCACTGTAGCTATCGCGAAGGATATGCGGAGAGGTCGGCAGGAAGACTCACACGAGTTTCTTCGCTACGCAATCGACGCTCTCCAAAAGTCATGTCTTGCTGGTTATCCACCGTGTGTCTCGCATTCTATCATTCGATTTGTCCTCACTCACTGGCCCTCTTAAGAAAAATTGAGCCCAAGCTTGCAGAAACCACATGGGTGCATAAAATCTTTGGCGGTAGATTACGGTCGCGAGTGACTTGCCACGACTGCGGATACAACAGCGACACCTTCGATCGAATACTCGACCTTAGTTTGGATATCGTGAAGTGCAACACATTAAAAGATGCGCTCCGCAAGTTTATCGCCATTGACTACCTCAAGGGCAGTGATAAATACAAGTGTGAAAAGTGGGTAATAGTTGGATTTGTTGTTCAGTTCATAAGCCAACCTAGTGTATTGCAGATGCAAGAAGCCAGTCGTGGCTGAAAAACGATTTACCATACATGATGCGCCCATGGTCTTGACTATACATCTCAAGCGGTTTTCGCCATCTGGAAGAAAAATTGCTCACCACGTCGACTACGATGAACACCTGCCACTGCACCACTACATGAGCGAAGGTCAATTCGGGCCTTCATATTCGTTATATGGGGTGATCTGCCACGCCGGTAGTGGACCCAACTCGGGGCACTACTACGCCTTTGTTAAGAGCGCAGATGGACGTTGGTGGGAGATGAATGATGAGTCTGTGACGCTAGTGAGAGGACCACCGACGAGTGAAAAGTTTGCATATATCCTGTTCTATATGCGAACGAAGGGGCAGGGATTGGAGGCAGCTGTCAAGTCCGCGGTCTCTATGCAGAAGAACGGTTTGACAGCGGGGATGAAGAAGCGCAAGGAAAGGGAGAACGATGACGACGGAGAGGACACAGGAGAAAAGGTCTTGAAGCCCATTATTGGGCCGCTGCTTCCGTCGGCGACAATTATCGAGAGCATGCCTGAATCGAAGCGACAACGAATAGATGGCGCTGATCCGCAGGCTGCAAAGATCAAGGCTAAGATTGATGCGGCTGCTCAGAAAGCGAAGGGGGCACTCGCTAGTCTGACAGGTTATGAGTCGGATAGTGGGAGCGAGGAGAAGAGTAGTGGGAAGGAGAAGGAAGAGTCGAAGGACAAGGGCGATGCGGCATCTACCCACCAGACTAATGGGGCAAAAGAGAAATCATCATCTCCTCCGCCTTCCGAATCATCTCCTTTGCCGCCTGTGCCCGCTGCCCTCGCAGCGCCGATACCTGCTTCGAGTTTCTATGCGATATCGTCCACCAAAAAGCGGAGAGCGTCAGAAAACGACGGCTACAAGAAAAATGCGCGACAACAGTTACCTAACCAGAGCATTACAAATGGTTATCATACCAAACCCATGATTCGCGATAGATACGACCCCTTCAAGAACCTGCCGACTTATGGGAAGAAACGCGGGAATCGGAGGGCGTTTGGCGTTTAACGAGTGGCTCTTGCATGTGCTTCATGAACGCTGGTGATTTGTGCATCGCGATTGGCTTTGTTCTTTTATTGTATCCGCCTGGACGAATTAGCATCCAGCACGCCCATTATAATTTATGCGATATCGATGAACGGCTAAAGTACCAAACGTTATAACAGTATGGATATTTAAGTGATTACAACTTGGACTTTAGCTTATTGGTGAAGATTTTGGCCTTCTCTTCATTGCCGTCCTCCCACCACACAACAGTCACGGTAACATCATCTCTGTAACGCCTGGAATACGGAGGAGGAATGCTGAGCACTCTGCGGAGACTTGTTTCGTCCCCTCCACCGAATGCGTTTCGGATTAAGTGAGCGCTGACGTTGTCATCTGCGAACGCCCAAGAGCCTTCGATCTTCTTGTCCTTTTTATCCTTGCCTTCCACGCCAGCAGCACCAGAAGTGGTAGGGACCAGAGAAGGAAGCTGGGCTTTAGGAATTGTTCCTTTCAGTCCAGCGAGATGACCACCGACTAAACTGACGACTTCATCGTTGCTGCATCCAAAATCCATAGATCAGCATCACTGCAGGTCTTGAGAACATTGCATTGCATACTGACCTTAACTGATCCCATAAACCATCCGTAGCGAGGACCAAAAAGCGAATAGCCTTCTCGGGAGACTCCTCAGCTAAAGGGAAAGATAGCTTACGGTGAGTGACAACTGGCGTTGCGATCACATATGGTGGTGTCTTGAAAAGTGAAGGAGGAGGGCGTAATGGCTTATTGTTTCCGACCATAAAAGCTTGGTTCAGCCTAAAAGTAGGTAAAAGCAAGGTGGGAAACATGCGTTTGCAGTATTCCAAAAATGACTCACGTTTCTTGCACGGCACGAGGCCATTTATACCGGGCGTCACCGAATGCGCGCGAGGGCTCAAGTCCTCCGAGGACACGTCCGTTTCTGATCACGTCTTCTGCCTCATCTTTGGGGTGCTCCGATCGTACCCTGATATGAGGGTAAGGCATCTGCCGTATAATTCAGTGTAAAGGACGCACCGTGCAAGTTCAGAAGGATTGCGGCCAGTTTGATCTTCTGTGAGGACTTCTACACGCCATTGGCCTTTGCCGTCTTGCGTCGGTTCCCAGACACCCGCGACTGCCCGACTGTCACCGGTACATGCGACATATAGATTACGGTGTGCCGTATCGAACACGGCCATCAGCGCGCAACTGCCTGAACAAAGAATCTTCTGGACATGTATTGAATGGAATTTATGACGGCTTACCGGAAATTGCTGGTAGCATTGTCGGTAGAGCCAAAGGATGCTCACTGAGATCTGGAATAGCCTTATTCTTTTTCGACACTTCATCCAGATTGTTTGCGAGTACCCGCAGGGGTGCATTGAGGAGTTCCGAGTCGAGTTTGGTGAAGGCAGTCTTAATGGCAAGCGATACCAATTGAGGATCAGCATCAAGGGGTTTATCGCTTGCTGGAGAAGGTGATGACCAAACGAGAGATTTGACGCTGTCAAGAATACCTGGTTTGGATGAAGTAGGATTCGGAAGAAGCGAGGATAGCTCGAGGGCCACCGCGTTGATGAGAATTCGGGAGAGTAGCTGAGACGTTTGGTATCCGCCATGACCATCCATGACAGTAAAGAAGAGATATTCGCCTGGTGCCGATGGGTCTGACTCGTCTCGTGCGACAATCTGGCTGGCGTTGGCATCCTCAATAGGATCGTTCGAAGCAAGAGCAGCAGTCGCGTATCGCCACATGACACCACCAGGATTGGAATGACTCTGAAGTGTTGCGTATTCCCTAATACGAGCTTCCAGTGTCTTCAACGGAAGGATTGATATAGTTCGGGTAGACATTTCGGCCTTGCCCTCGGCGTTTCTGACACGAATTGGGAGTTCGAATGTCGGATGGCCGTAGTATGTCCTGTAATATAGATATGCAGGTGTCCCGACAACAACTGCTGCAGCAACAGGCTTCCACGCGCGTCGTAACATGCCCGACTTCTGAGTCGTCTGCACAGATGAGAGCTTGGAATGAAGCGCGCTGAGTGACGCAAGGCTCAGCAGAGGATTTTACCGAATCTATAGCATGAACTAGAGGCTGAATTGATTTCATATTAGTCGAATGTTATATGGTTTAGGCGGTGGACATACTAAAGGTGTAGGACGAGCACGAGCGCCAATGTGCGCTGCCAAGGTTGGAGTAGTTTGCGTGAGCGTGGAGCGTGAGAGTCATACGCGCGACGAGCGGCTTTCCACGTGATTTGTGGCTGGTTACTTGATTTGGAAATTTTGACTCGGTTGATTTCTGTCGCACTGTCGCAGATCCAGCGTCTGAGACGTCTGAGCCGCATTGTCTGTATTTCAGCGTCGTTCTTTGTCTCGTTTCCTCAAAAGAGCCCACATCAACCTCCAAAGTGGACCCATCGTGAACAACACCTCGTTTGTACCAGACCAGCTCGCTTGTGAGTCCCGAACGATGGCTCAACAGCCTGCCTCGTCATATCAGCAAAGGGTCCAGCTGCAAGCGGACGAAGCTGTACCAGTGCCTTCGAACGCCCCTCCTGCAAATCCATCAGTGAGTTTGGCACTGATAGCGAGGGCAATGCGTCCTCCAAGTAACCTTATTTTTGACTATTGTGTCAAGTCTTCAATTCCTGAAGAGGTAACTTCAGCACCCTCCGCCTCCACTTCCCAAGCCCCAACTCTCAATTCACCTGCAACATCCAAGCCTCCCGCTTCCTCAAAACCAGTTTCATCTGCAGCAAGACGCGGCTCAGGGCAACCCACCGTTGCGGGACTAGCAAGACTCGGCATAAAAGTTAGAGACTTTGGTTATGAGAACCCATTGCCGCCCGTAATAGGCTTTCGGCGCCAACAAATCCAACCAGACCCGGCGACATATTTCAAACGCCATAGAGAAGATGAAAATGACCCCTCGTCGGAGAGCAGTCAAGACCAAGGCGGTGCGAAGAAGGCGAAGATGGAGCGTACAGCCACAGAGCCAGTTATCGAAGACTCGAGTTCACAGACACAGACTATGGGCCGAAGACATGAAAACCTCAATACCTACGATCTATATGGACGTCTGGAGGCGCTCAACTCTCAGTCAAACGACCCCTCCGCATCATCCAGCTCACAACCCCCGCCTCCACTCATCGAGTCGCAGAGATCCAAGCCATACGTCAACACCCCTCTCGTGACACCGAACGGTTCACTGCAGTGGAAAATCGCTGGCGTGGGCGATGTGCCTGCATCGCAACTCGATTCCGAGTCGCAGGCTGTGGCCCCTGAAGTCGTGCCCTATTCGCAGTTGAGGTTCTCGCAGGTGGATGAGCCCTCCCAGCGCGAAGTGACTCCCACCCCGTCATCCCCTCTTACCGAGCCGCCATCATCGCTCGTTTTCTCACCACGG
Source organism: Nidularia sp. FH-822889 (assembly GCA_036937115.1). Lineage (NCBI taxonomy): Eukaryota > Fungi > Basidiomycota > Agaricomycetes > Agaricales > Nidulariaceae > Nidularia > Nidularia sp. FH-822889. The sequence continues at coordinate 20,308 of JASFDF010000305.1, forward strand.
GCCGCTTCCCCAGCAGGTCCCTCCGCTCAGCGCCACCCCGACCCCGCTACCCCATCCGTCATCTCCCACACCTCCAGCTTCTCGGATGCCGTAACCCCTCCCATCACCACCTCCCGCTATCAACTACGTGAGCGCCGCGCTGTTTCATCTTCTCACGAATCTCCTGTGGCCACGACTTCGCGAGCACGCGCTGTCCGTTCACATGCGCTGCCCCGCTCCCCTGCATTCTCGAAGCAGTCCATGCACTCGCAGAGGAAGTCCAGCGGCGGAGTTTCTCCGAGCACCCGTGTCCTCCGCAAGCGGACTGTATCGGGCGCGAGGGATAAACGGGTGCTTACATAGCCCATGTAGTGTCGGCCTATTATTTCCTTCACATTCACGGGGACTGTACCAATACACAACGGTGTAATTCTTCTTGCACGATTTAGCTCAAGTCTCGAACCCTCTAGGGCCACGACCATATGTAATACATACTCTACACGACCACTTCTCGTTCTGCTGCCACTATTATTTCCTTCATCGATCATTATTATCCTTCATTTTCATTGCTACATATATCCTTTGTTGTCTTTGGGCTGGAGGTCATATTATTTCATACACATGCACATGGCAGATATTAGGGCACGACTGGCCATATTGTTATTATACGCATTGTAGCAACACCCAACACTTTACGGGATAAATTCAAATGTAACTCAAATTCTTCGGTGGTGTGTAGTTCATAAATAAATCTGCTTACAGCTTTTCTGCATTTTGTGACAACATGAATTCATCGTAATTCCTACTTCCCTTCATCCCCTGGTGACCATCTTTAGGTCTGCTTTTTCCTTTTCAGACAAGCTTCGAAAGCTGATGTTTGGAAAGTTCCTGTTCGTGATTTCTGAATTGTGCTGGACGTTTGGGAACAAACCCTATATGAATAGTAACATCTTTCAATCAGGACATCACAGGTACGTCAGTTGTTCACGGTCATTTCCCGCGAACCGTTCTTCCATTATCTGCGGGATCTGAGAAAGGGAGAAATACCACCGCGAAATAGGCCCAGAGCTGACGGCAAGATTATAGTTTAAGCTGTGGGCTAGGTACTTTCTAATGAACCCGATTATGCACTACATTAAGGCAAACGTGTGCTGATAAGCACCCTATGTGTCTCACGTTGACATCACTGGACGAGTGAAGGGTACCCGTTCCGAAGCGCAGCGACGAAGGACCCGTAATGCCATGTACGGATGAGGACCGGTGGGAAGCATCCCCCTTATATCCCGTCATCGAAGTCTTTGTGGCGCGAGGGTGCTGAAGTGCATGCTATTCGGGGCGTGGCAGTAAATCAGTTGCATGCAGGAGGGGGGCCTTGAAAGAAAATGCATAGATTGACAAGGCGTGGAAGGGCTCGCGAAAAAAGCATGCCGCCGGCTCGTAATAAAGCTCATGGCAGCCTATAAGCTCGCGGGAAGCGACTGCGGAGAAACATATTGAAGATCCAGGCCACTGGAAGCCCTCCAGCGATGTGCATATGGGAATTAAGCGGAGGGCCGACGGTGTTGATACCGCGAGGTATGAGGGTGTAGATCAGCCTTGTTTTTCCCGCGGTTCAGCAGACCGGGTGGAACTATAATCGGTGATAGTGGATGTTCTGCAGCATTGCAAGAGAAGGCATGTATTGAATGAATGTATCGGGCGAAGTACATATTAGTCCATCTATCATTGACATCGGCCGCGGACATCCGCCCACCACAAGAAAAGTCTGAAGGGTGGAGAGTCTTCTAGACAATGATCGCGTTGTGTTCTACATTCAATGGGAAACGAAAAGCAACGATGGAAGCAAAATCACCGTCGGCTGTAAATTTAGCACCTGCGTTGCATGAGGTTCCCCGCGTCCTCGAGAATCCCTGAAGAGCTGCAAATAGAACAGTGCCTTTCTGGATCAGGACGAAGTCCGAGTCGGTGAAGCTGAGAAGTACAAACTATACGGTAAGTTGGTGTTATAGATTACAGGTTATGAATATGGAGGAGCAGAATGATGATGTGGCGAGTGAATGGAAGCCTCTGCCGTTGGAGCGACGGGGGCAGAATATTGGAGAAACCAAATCGCGAATGGTTCCCCCAAGAGCCTGAAGGACTTCGTAGGTGAAGGCGTGTGTCCATCTGAGAATACAGGGCAGTGGGGCGAATTTACTTCCGCGCTGTACTAGGATGGGTCGAAAAATAGACATGGAACCTAGCACCGGCTCGACATTCAGCCATGGTGACGCATCGAAAGCCCCTCAAGATCCAAGGGAAAGCAAAGATAATCCTGAAGCTATCCTGCAGATCATGGAATATCAGAAAGGTGTGCCCAGGTCGTCCCTGCGGGGAATGGACAACTATTTTCAAATAGAAAATGACGATTATCAAAACCGCGCCGGTGTTCTGAGAGAAGGGTGCCAAATTTAAAAATTCCAAGGGCACATAAGGTTAATGGGCTTTTAGTAGCCTTTTGTGGGCGATATTCGCATGTGGGGAAATAGGTGGCCTATCGATTTGAGCGAATTGATGCTGATCCGCAGGCAAGTCGTGAGCGCGGGTAAGAAAGACTCGGCGGGCGGTGGGCGTGTGTATGTAATGCGCAGTGACGGAGCGTTGGGATGGAATACATGCAGGCAGTGTTCTTCTAGGGTATGGAGATGCAGCTGCCCCACTGCGTTGGCCGTGGAAGCTCAGCAAGTCCAGGGAGACTATGGCTTTAAGGGGACCACATGTCAATCGCCTGCGAAGGAAGGACGGTCATATGGGCGCGGAAGAAGATGAAGATGAACTAAGTCCCATGAGAAAATGAAAAGGTGTCCAGTGTTGGCTGGAGGCATCTGCCCGCAGGGAGCATCATGACCATGGGCAGAACCGCTGAGTTGAATTTTCGAAGGTTACTGTCCGTTACCCTAGGCTGGCGCATCAGTGAATATTGAATCCAGTAAATATAGATTTGGATTCTGTTCCTGCGTATATCTTAAGCGGAGTTGGTGTAAGACGATGCTCGAAGACCCATCTGAGAAATATCCCTTCAACGTTGTAGGCGATGAACTCCTATGACCGCAGGCCTCAGGGAAGCAGATCTCGAGCACTATTTTATTAATAAAAGTAAGTAAGTTGACGAAATGAACGGCCTGGCTTAAAATCAATCGATCAGGATTGAGCACAGCGACATCAGTGATCAGAAATGAAGATAACGCGCCAACTCTCGGTGTGCCTTTTACCAAGTAGAATTTAGCTGATTTAGCGTACCATGATAACGGAATCAAATTGCCGGAAGCAGTAAACGGCAGCTCGGAGTTGTGGTGGTGGGGTGGTGGTGGTTATCCTGGAGCAGTTTCCGTCAAAGTGAAGCAGTTTGCTGAAAGGGAGCGGGGTATCTGGAAGACTCTGAGTACTGGAATGATTGGCGAAAGGACTGTATAATGAATAGAGGAAGAAGACAAGGACGAGGACTACGAGTTGACGACGATTCGCTCGCTTGGGTGAAATGATCGATCGTCGATGGGGTGCTGAGTGTAGCAGGAACTTCCTGGCAGGAAGGACCTTGCGATTCGTTTCGAAGCTTGGGACAAGATTCTAATGTGTGGGCGTGTACCCTGAAGGTTCAGGTGATCAGCGGATGAAAGCCAGATTAAAGACCAGCGATAGAGAATATAGTGGAAAAGGATAGATGGCGATGAGATGAATGCGGACGGCGGTGAGTGGAGTAGATAATGAAGAGGACGTAAGGAAGACTTGGGCAGGAGATGGTTGTCAAGCACCCCAGAAGACTAACGAACAGCAGTGAGAACAGAGGAGGAGGAGTGGTCAAGCTTCAAGTTTGGGTCTCGGACTCGGACGGAGTGACGGAGGAAGACAGCCCAGAGAGGCAACGATCGGGAATCGGACCGTGGGATCAGGGGAGATGAGATCTGATCTGATGGGATCTCGATAGCTTTGCGCGAACTTTGCAATCTCTCTTTCAGCAGAAATGCGTGGGCTGAATGACTACATAGACTCGGACTCTTATGTCCTGCCCAGGTCCTACCTTCTCTCCGTACCTATCCCCCCCTCCTACATGCAAGTCACCATCTCCCTACTCCCCGTATCCCTTTCTCTCGTCCATATCCCCCGCGCCCGACTCGCTGGCCTCTCCCATCCCATCCTTCGCCAGATCCTCCAGCCCAGTCCCGCCTTTCTTAATATCACCTGCAATGAAATAGAGCTCAGTCTCTTTGCGGAGCACCACGCTCTCCGCCATTTCGAGCCCATCGCACGCAAGGATCGCCAAAGAAAGCGGTCTCACTCGGGCTCGTCCTGTCGCAAGGGTGCCGCCCCCGTCCATAATGAACTCGAGCTTGTCGAGATATCTTACGAAAAATGGAGTGTTCTCCAAATAGACTCCCATAGCGATCAAATAGGTGCGTCACCGCTTTTGTCGTGAATAACCTATCACCTTCTGATACCCATCGCCCAACTTAGACACTTCTGGCGCGCGTGTCCACGAGCTATCTGCCCCCTTAGCTGCGGCCGGCATTTCAATCCTGTACCAATCGTCGTACATGAGTGACTTCATCTTCGTTCGTAAACCACCTCTGTGTTTCCTGCAACGTTATTTATAGACATATCCCAGGTCAAGGAGTCACGTTTGCAAGAAGCCATGAACTTATTCGCCTCGGCCGGATTCCATCTCTACTCGTCCGACTCCAATCTATTGACAAACCACCCCAATTCTCCGCTGCTCTCACCTGCAAGTGATGATCACGCATCCGTCATCGACATCACTTCTGTATCATCCTCTAACACCGGTGCGGTACTCACACGTTCGAGGAGCAGCACAGATACGTCCATGTCCTCTGTCCGCTCCCAGCTTCCTAAGGCCGCAACAGTCGAAGCGGAGAGGCTCTCGCCCATCCAGTCAGATGAAGCTCCCAATGCGGGCCAGGCTTCCCCGCGACATAAATCGCATTCTCCGACATCGGGGGAGGTCCATGTACTCAATCCGGATCTGGCATGCATCGGACTCTCGGAGGAATTCGGCGTCGACCACTGGGGCTTGAAGATCGTCAAGCTCGTCGCATTTCCCGACCTGATTCCGCCTACTAGCGCGAAAAAAGGACCTAATCGCGAGCCGTCAGACGACTACTCCGGTTCTCATTCAAAGCTATTCGAGTCCATCTCACCTGTATTGACGCGTGAGCAATCCAATTCGGACTCGGACTCCTCCTCATCCTCAAGCGACGACGACGGGTACTTCTCGCATTCCCCGCAGCCGAGTCAATCTACTTCCTCTCTCGTGACCTCCGCCTCCCGCTCCTACACCGACCTCTCAAGTCCGACGGCCAACTCACATTTCAAGCCCCCGTCAAAACACCTCGTCGCGTCCGTATCTCCTCTGTCGCCTATCCATCCATCTGGCCCTGGTCTTAACCTGAGTATCTTGACGAACACAAGGCGGTTCCCCTCCCCGCCAAAGTTGGAATCCCGCGTGCCGTTTTTCAGCTTTACGCGCACGCCGGAAGGGTCTTCTCTCACTGCGGACGTGCATCTTCTTGCTACACTGTTCCCGCTGCATGAGAGACACATGGTTATCAGCAGCGGTGAATTGGATGCTGCAGATGAACGACTCCAGAGGGAGTCTACGGACGAAGAATATGACAGTGATGATCCCTATCCTCAAGGCAACGCTTTGAAGTGTCTGCAAATTGATTTACGACGGTTTGGCCTCGGTGCGTTGGTTTTTTTTTCTCTTCAATTTTTCAAAAATATTGTCTAATTTACTTCCAGACAAGCATGGCCTTGTGAATCGATTCTCGCGAGTGCTCGAGGAGAACGGGATAAACCACATGTACAGTTCTACATTTAAAACAGCTAACTTGCTGGTAAGCGATTGCTCGAATTCTGATTCTACTCTTTGTTTCTAACCCACCCCTGAAGGTCGACAAAAAGCACGCAGTCCGTGCCCAGTCCCTGCTTCGTGCCTGTTGAAGCAGCTGTGCAGCCTCTTTGGCACCTATTTATTCCTTGTTACAACCCTGCGAACTTCGCCACCCCGCTCCGACTTCCTCAAGCACGCCATCCCCCTGCAACCCGCCTCTCTGGCTCAGCCGCCAGATAACTCGCTTCCCTCCTGGGCGTCAACTTTTATACCCACCCCCGTTCTTGCCTCCACATCACTGGCTGAAAACGTAAAACCCAGAGAGTCCGAACGAAAGATCAAGTGTACAACTATGCATGTCCGTCACGCGTTCTTATATACCCCACCTTCTTTACCTTCACTTCCTCCGCCGATACCCACCCCCGTTTCACGGACAGCCCATCCCACTCCAGACGCAATCGTACTTCACCCGGCTCCCAAGCCCGTAATGCCGTTACTCTACGCCCCATCCACACCGTGATGACACTTCGGAAGCGCGCCGTGCCCTCTTCTTGATTTCATTTCGCTTACTTATCACCTTTTGCCCCTTCATTCATTGATTTTCGACCTACTTTATTTCCTTTGCATGTGCCTTCCTTCATGCTACCCCCTCTCATCCTTCACCCTTCACGCACATCTATGATCATTGGACCCACACACACCTACAACGCTTCTTACATCCACAGTACACCCTGCAATACCCCCCATCATCTACCTCATCAGCCGCATGTATCACCCTCCAAATCATCTTCGTTCGCTGCTTCCTGTTTACATATTACCTACACACGACACCTCACGCTATATTGTAAATGGGGGTTGTAGCGAGATAGATCATCTTCGTAATTAGCTTGTATCCCTACACACAACTATACTATTTTTGTATACCGCTAATCTCGACGATATGGGCGTCAACGCATCCATTGACTCGTCGATGATCGTCTTGGACTCGGGTGTTGTCGGCCGTGGACGCGGCTTATTTCCGAATTCCCATTGTCTCGATTGTGCCTC